>JANRGW010005939.1:0-16890 GCA_024733675.1 Psilopsiagon aymara
CTCAGCATGCCTTCCAGGAGAATCCACTCCAAGATTTTGCCAGGCACAGAGGTGAGGCTGACTGCTCTGTAGTTCCTGGGCTCATCCATTTTCCCCTTCTTGAAAATGGGGGTTATAGTTCCCTTTTTCCAGTTATGGGGAACTTCACCTGACTGCCATGATTTTTCAAATATGATGGATGGTGCCTTAGCAACTTCATTTGCCGGCTATGGGTCAAAGACAAGGAAATGTATCCATAAATGAATATAATTCTAGTTCAAAGGCAGCTATCATTGCATCTAATTATACGAGTTTCCAGTTAAGAGCATTATTTGAGTGTCTGTTTACATTACTCTGGACTGGCTGAGTATTGGCTGGACTAAGTCTCCTGCTATATTTCAAGTGAGGAGATAGATTGAGAAGGAGGTTGTGTAATATTCACTACCATGAAAAATTAAAGTTGCATTCTTCACTCCAGATGGCAGGCTGAAGTTCTTGTCTAACCTATTCCCCTGTTCCAACACAATATAGAGAGTAGCACTCTCTATGTAATTCTTAAAGGGAAATAATTTGTCTTGTATGCAGGGACCTTCCGTGCCAGAGATCCTACAGTCTCCACTGAGAGTCCGTTCAAACAATTCCAACCTGCTTAATCTTTACTCATATGTTTTTCCACTTAAGCACCAATTTTCCATCTTAGTCTGGACACAGTACTCCAACTGAATCTTTACTTATTCTATGTAGAGTAAGAAGGTTTTATTGCCTCACAAGTCTTGCAGGCTATACTAATATTCTTGGATATGGATATTATGTTATTATTCCAGTGGCACAATATAGTTGTTTTATTCAGGTTTTGTAACAAATTACAAGCTTATCCCATTTCTTATGTAAGTACCAGCTACCCATTCTTTGTGCAGTTTATATCTGCTTAATGTAATTTTCACTTGGCTTTAGTGAGTTTCAGTTTTTCTAATTTATCAATATGATTTTAAACTTAATTTCACTTTTAATTCCTGTCAGTGTCACTGTCAAACATTTTCTCTTTTTATAGTATCTAGGCAACACCTGCTGAATAGCAGCAGGTGTGTGCATCCTTCCATTTGGGAAAACATCCATGATAACCCTTATCTGTGTTCTTTTTTTTTTTTTTTGACAGCTATAAAAAGCCTGTACAGAAGTTTAATCTAAACCATTTTTTTTTTTTCCTGTAGGCTGCAGTGAGTATGTATATAGAGAATGCAATGAGAAACTTTGTCAAAATAAACATTGAGGAAGGTTAAAATTTAACACTTTTGGCAGTTTCTCCATCCATGATGACTAATTTTAAAGGAAAATTAGAGCAGAGGTGTAAGATTTTTTTATTGTTGGTGGATCTGCTCTGAATGTTACCTTTCACCTGTTTATAGTTTATCAATAGTTTCTTTAGTCTATCCTAATGTTTTTCTGAATAGTGAACTTAAGCCTGTTGACTTACATTCTATGTCCTTTTCCAAAATTGCTTTTTCTGTTTGCTATGACTTTCAAAGAGTAATGGCTCTGAGATTTCATTGGCAGCTTCTTACAGTAATTTAAAAAGAAGCCTATCACGCCTGGTCCCTCTGAAAATGTCTAATTTATCTAGATATGCTTCCTCCTGTTCTCTCCTTATCCCATACTTGACCCTTAAGATATAGCTGTGAACAGCAACCAAATCATAGTTGACTTCTTAATACAGATTAACAAATGTGAGGTAATAAATGCTTTTAATTTTTAAAGTGGATTAGGAGTTTGGTTTTAAAATGTGTTAACAGCCTTAATTTAACTTCAGTTAACTCAGAAGATATTTCATAGAGCTAAAAACTGAAGTTAGAATCATAGAGTGGTTTGGATTGGAAGGAATCTCAAAGATCATCTAGTTCCAGCCCCCCTGCCACATGCAGAGACACCTTCCACTAGACCCCTTCCAACCTGGCTTTGAACACTGCTGGGGATTGGGTATCCACAACATCTCTGGGCAACATATTCTAGTATCTCATCACCCTCATAGTGAAGAATTTCGTCATAGTATCTAATATAAATCTACCATCTTCCAATTTAAAGCTGTTCCCTCTTGTCCTGTCACTACATGCCCTCGTAAAAAGTCTCTTTTCAGATTTCTTGTAAGCCCCTTTTAGGTACTGGGAGGCTGCTCTAAGGTCTCCCCAGAGTCTTCTCTTCTCCAGGCTGAACAAGTCCAACTCTCTTAGCCCGTCTTCACAGGAGAGGTGCTCCAGCCCTCAGATTATATTTGTGGCCCTTCTCTGGACTTATACTAATAGGTCCATTTCTTTCTTGTGTTAGTAATTAACCTAAATGGTGTCATCTCTCTTCCCCTTATACCACAATTATCTTAACTCTAGAGAGGAGTTATGTAGCACTCTATAGCACATATTTCACATGTAAACACCGTCTGAGAGCTGTTGTTATTCTGCAGTCTCAGTAGTAATTCTGGTTTGGATTTTTTTGAATTATTTGGGTCAAATTTGATTTTAGTCTTGTAAACTGGTATCCCTCTTCCTATATAAATGAGTGTCCCTGCAAGATACTGAACACTAGAGAATCAAAGTCTGTCCCTTCCTCTTAATCATATTCTAGTTTTACTGTTCCGTTATATTCACGTTTTGCCAGTAGGAAGAACTTATATCAATTTAGCTAACTTTATTTGAATCAAATACCTCCAGTTAGATGTAAAAATGCTCTTACATAATTCAGCTTAAGTTATTTTCCAAATATTCTAAGTGAAGTCAGTGAGAGCAGTGTTACCAAATACACCTGCACAAGTTTCAACTGAACTGTTTCAGAGCTTAATGAGTACATGTTTTTCAAAGACAACAAGACTTCTGATCCTTCTCCTTGATATTTGACTAGTGTTGAATGATCTGACAAAGAGGTGACATTCATGGCTGTTCAAAATTTGATGGGTTTATACATTTAAAAAAAGTAAATCTTGATTTTCCTTTATGTTCACTGAATTTTGATTTGTGTTTGGATTCAGCTGGACCCCAGAACTCCAAGCAAAATACCGGTTTCACCCAGTTTCACACTGAAGCCATCCAAAACCCACGAATTCTCACTGGTTTTGATGTGAAACCAGAAAGTACATTGGTCCAAGCTCATACAAAAAGTACGCAAACCTTTCAGTGAATGTGGGCTGGGTTCCCAGTTTGTAATGAAACATTAAAGCAAGCAGGTTTTTTGTATGGCTTTGTATTTGTTGTTCGTGTTTTATTTAGAACTCAATTCAAAACTTTTATGATTCCTTAAAAATAAGTTTGTTCTTCTGTTTGTAGCCTTCAACGTACAATTGCTTTTTCAGTAGAAACTGGAGGAAGCTGTTGAGCTGAAGACCATTGAAGGGAGACTGCTGGCAGAATATCAGCTATTCAGTTATTACTGATCAGGATCTCATTCTCTCTTTCCTCATTGTCCATTTGCTTTAGCATTAATCTTTGTTCATTATTTCATAACAAAGAGAAATAGGATCCTGAATATTCCACTGTGGTTTTGTTTTATCTGTTAGCTGGGTCATATTCCACTCACTGATGATTCAAGGTTTTAGTGCAATAGGTATAAATTTCTACTTATTTTGGGTCCAATATTTCAATAAATTTCTTTCTACTGTTATAAATGTTAGGATTATTATTCCTGGATAGAGAATTATTCTTATGGAGGGTGGGCATGTTTTTCTTTGTGGGGAAGATAGTAGCATGTTTGTCTTTGGTTTAATCTCTCTTTTGTGATTCAAGCAGTGTGGGATCTTGCATGCAATTTCTAAGTAAGGCAGTAGGTATAGAAAGTTTAGTCAGTGGAAAAAATATGATCCCATTCCATGTAGAAACAAATATTTGAAGAAGATTTTCAATTACAAAATCACTGTTTATGTGGCCCCTTTATTTTTTCATGTACTGAAAGATTAAGCTGAGGGTGAAATATACTGTCTTTATTGTTTGATTTTAAATCTATGGTATTATTACATTACAACCTAAATGCTTATGTTGAGAGTTCTATAGTCAACTGGGACAGTCTCCACCCTATGCTTATCATAAATCTTGTGGCACTTGAATTTGATTGAGTTTTTAATAAGTGAGATCAATTTCCAAAATGTGTAACTTAATTCAGTTTATAAAAGCAGATAGTTGTTGTTTAACCTTGTAATACTGATAGTTTCTCTTAGGCTCTGAACAGATTTCTCTCTTTTTTTTTTTTTTCTTTCTCCAGTTATTGGGCTTTTTAGCAAGTTCCTGTTGAACTAAAAATAATTGAAAATGATGTGCTTTTTCTGTATATAAAAAAATCTGTTCTTTTTGTTCAGGAAAGGCTCTTCTCAAAGCTATCAGTAATAGCAGTTATAGCTGGATAAGGACTGTAAGACTTGACATGTTTAGTGCTTTTCAGTTCCAGAAATCCCAAATACTTTAGAAGTTTAACTGTCCGTCTGTAGGACAAACACAATTCTTAGCTCATCGAGATCTTTACTATTTCTATACACTGCATCAAGGTAGATGCACCTTGCTCAGCCCTGACCACAGAAGTGAGGAAAACAGGATGAATGAATTTCATTCAGTGCATTACATGGAAGCCAGTGCTGTAAGGAGCAATGATTGCTTTATGGGAAAGAGGACTGCATTCCAAGCCAAGACTTGTAACAAAAGACAGGAGCTGTGGGGTATCATGGATGTGAAAGTTTTTCTTGCTGGACATCTCAAGTTTCATAGCATGGCATCAGGAAGAGACATTGCTGGAAATCCCAGCTGTAGTCAGGAAAATGAAGAAAATGCCTTCCATGATTTTAATAGGGGATATATAATTTGAGGACTTTGATTTTACTTAGCTCTTCTGGAAACACTTCTAGTTTCTTTTTTCTTATCTCTTGCTTAGATTATGCAATGTTTGGGAAGGAGGCAACCTCAGAGTCTTGTTTCTATTGTATCAAGTACAAAGGACCTCAACGTGTTGCCTGTTCCACACATGAATTTGTAATTGCATAGTAATCCTTGCCTGTGTTACTGGAGCTCAAGGGAACAAGGAGTGAACTGAAAAGCACAGAGCAATGCTTTCTAATGGCTTGAAACAAGCAGTGGTGAATACTTTCATCAGCTGTCAGTGAAACTTGCTTGTCCTAAAAAGACTTAAAGTCTCTTAGCTAAAAGAAAGTCAGCGTTGTCTTCTTGTGTCTACCTTTTCCACTGGCCACAATGCAGACTGCTTTTAAAATAGTTTTCTGACCTTTATCCATTTGCTCATTGTATTTTATCTCCTAGAACATAAATTTGCTACGTACTGAATAGAATTGCTGGTGACTTTGATAATCTGTAAGCCTAAGTCGTTATTAGTTGTTCTAGAAAAAAACATGGTCTTTGAATGATACAGCAGGCTATCTCATAATAAAATCCTACTAATTACATCAGAGGTTTTAATCTAGAAGAAAAGGTTACATTTTGTTGTCACACGCTTTCAGGAAAATATACAGTGTTTGTGTGCAGAAAAAACCTGGCATTTCTGCTACATTGCATAAGGTGCCATCAGATGTGTGAAAACAGCATTAACTCTGTCATTAAAGAGTTAGACTTGTGGGATCCAACACATATATGCACTGAGCAATAAAACTGTTTATTTGTGGCATGTCAGTATGGGGTTGTCATAACTCAACCTAATCTGAAATAGAGTCTGAAGTTCCTGTTGGGTAAGGAGGGCTGGAAAAATGAGTGTTATCTGTATTCTCATCTCTGTCTTTGTCATCGAAGTGCTGCATGATCTTGGGCAAGTCACCTCATTTGTGTGTTATTTTTCATATTTATAACAACAGGATCATGTTACTCAGCAGCCTTTGTAAAGAGCTATGATAAAAAGCACACTTGGAGCTAAATCATTGCTATTGCTGTTTGTAAGAGGTAAGAGTTTCAAATGTGGACTCTGTAGCAGTGGAGTTTGGAGTAGCATGTAATAGGGAATTTTAAAGAATGTCTAATAGATAATTTTCCTCCTTTTTAACCAGCATATCCTTTCCTTTTTTTGATAAATGCCATGAGTACTCTTCAGTGCAGTTCATTAAGAGAATTTTCACAGGTCTCTGTGCTTACACTAATTGTTTGGTTAATACTGAAGTTCATTGGTACAATTTTACAAAATTTTCAGTGTTACCAGTAAGTCTGTCTACAGGAACATTTTATTCTAATTGAACTCACATTGCTATGTAACATCCTTTGCACATATATTTAGGTGTGTATATCATAAATGAAGTGTATATGGTTGCTTTTCTTCCTGTACATTAGAATGCTGACCCTGCTCCAATTTCTGTTTTCCACAGGTAATTCTGCAGTGTTGTGTTCTAAACCCTTTCTAATTTCTATGCTTAGATGTAATACACGCTGTTCTCCAGTAGAGATCTTATCAGTAAAGTGTATAGAGAGTTTAAATGCTGTTTATAATAAGTAAGATCCAATTTCTAATCTTCCATTGTTTACAGTGGGCTAAATAACACCTAACTACTAGCATTATGGTAGTCAGTGGTAATCAAGAGTGTTCTCCTTGGATATTATTTTGCTCCTGCAGAGAAAAGGAATATAGAGGAAAGTAAACACTACAGTTTTCAGTTCCTAAGTTTAAATACTTAGGAATTTGTCTGCATCACTGCATCAAGAATTTATTGTTATGTTTTGTTTTGTTTTGATATGATTAGATCTATTCTAGGAACTTCCTGTTCCTTCTTTGACCTGGGTTTTAGAAGAAAGGCAAAGGAGAACAGAAATAACAAAGTACTCACCTGTGTCAGCATCATCAAAATACAGATTTGCTTCTCCTAACTAACTCTACTAGCTCTTGTTCAGGCCTGTGGGAACCATGGTCCTTTATGCTTCCCTTGTAAATACATCTTTCAACACTTTCCCTGTAATATTTGCTGCACAGAGAAGCCCTATAACTTGTTTCCACCTGCATTATCTTTTGCTGCTCGAATGATGTTGTCAAAGGGACACCTAAAGTAGCCAAACTGGTTCCTCTGCTCATGTCACCTACTTTTGGTACAACTCATCAGAAGTTTTTGTGAGAGCTGTCCTAATTGCTGCAGTGACGGCTTCTGCAAGAAGCTGGAGGCAGAGGTAATTTTCATCCCTTCCCAAACTATATCTTTCTTTTCCCGTACTGGCATAGAAGGCTATAGGTACATATAGTATTCACCCTTCTGAGGCTGCACAAAATTATTCTGCTTACTGTACAGTATATCTCATATTTGCAGCATCCCTTTCTGCTGTACTTTTATTCCCTGGATGAATATTTGCAGTTTAATGGTTGGGTTTGGGTATTTTTCTGTTTTGAACTGCTTTGGTGCTGTCATGGGCTTGGATGCTCACTTCATATAATACAATACAGGAGTGACAATCATTGCTAAACCAAAATTTTCTAGTGAGCAGTATTTGGTGAAACTCCAGTTAAGTACACAAACATGTAGGTGGGGTGGTTTTTCATGAGAGAGGGGTGGTAATCTGTCAGGTTAATTTTAGCAAAACAAAAGATTTGGTCAACCAAAACCCTTATCTGTGCTCATCCAGTATCACCTTTGCTCTACTTGTATCATCTAAAACTTAAATTTGAAATCACATTCACTTAACTAAATTATCTCAAGAATCTTTTCAGATTTTAGAGAATTCCTATACCTAGAGGCTTCCTATGCCTACATTTTTTAAAGACAACCTGTCTGTTCTACTGTATATAGCATGTGAACAAACCAAAACAAGTAAAAGTTTAACGGATAATGATGTCTTAGAATCACAGTATGTAATATAATTCAGAGAGAATCACAGAATAGTTAGGGTTGGAAAGGACCTTAAAATCATCGAGTTCCAACCCCCCTGCCATGGGCAGGGACACCTCACACTAAACCATGCCACCCAAGGCTATGTTCAACTGGGCCTTGAACACAGCCAGCGATGGAGCATTCACAACTTCCCTAGGCAACCCATGCCAGTGCTTCACCGCCCTTACATTAAAGATTTTCTTCCTCATATCCAATCTAAACTTCCCCTATTTAAGTTTTAACCCATTGCCCTTTGTCCTATCACTACAGTCCCTAACAAAGAGTCCATCCGCAGCATCCCTATAGCCCCCTTTCAGATATTGGAAGGCTGCTATGAGGTCTCCACACAGCCTTCTGTTCTCCAGGCTCAACAGCCCCAACTTTCTCAGGATGTCTTCATCTGGAAGGTGCTCCAGTACCCTGATCATCCTCATGGCCCTCCTCTGGACTTGTTCCAACAGTTCCATGTCCTTTTTTGCATTGAGGACACCAGAACTGCACACAATACTCCAAGGGAGGTCTCAGGAGAGCAGAGTAGAGTGGCAGGATATTCAACAAAGTATCATAAAAAACACAGCACACTTCAGTGCGCACTTTAGTGTAACATGAATATAGTATGATGATTAGTTCTCTTTAGGGTGCTACTGGTTGGGGCAATGCACTGTAATTAAAGAACTAAATTATAACCAATCTGAAAGATTGCATTATCTTGAAGTAGTTTGATCCAACACCTATGATGCTGAGTAACTAACAGGCCAAACCAAAACTTATCTGCTACTAATTAAGATGACATGAAGACATGCAATTACAACCTAATTGCTAACAGACTTTTCTTTTAGAAAGGTCTTGATGCAATTCCTTAAAACTGTGATTTTGTTGTTGAATGTTTGCTTGCACTTTGTTAGTATATTTGTTAAAGAAGGGAACTTAAAGCATTAAATCTGGCACATCATGATACTTTGTTTATTTCATGCTAGATTTATTTGCACATACAGTGTACGTCAGTTATAGAACAGAAGTTTTGCTAATAAGTTGGCCAATATGTTGAATTCACTCAAAGTGCTAAATTAAGTTTAGAATCCTCTTTGCCAGCTTTGATCAAAAAGGCAGATAATTAAAACTTGGCAGTAGAACTATGAATGAAACATTGTCATGATATCCCTCAAAAAGCAGTATAGTATACTGCATAATCAGAGCTGGTGTTGCTTACTTTAAGTCTTAATTTTCTGTTAGTTTTGATTAGTCTGACTCTGTTATCATACATACCTTTTCTTATGAAATAGTCTTTTTAATTTGCCCTCTGTCATTATAAAATGGTATGTGTTTACTGTGGCGGATGACCAGACTTGATGTCCCATGGATGTTTATGCATGAAAATGAAATGTTTCCCAAATAGTGAATGGCTTTTTGTAACTTTAACCTTTTTGGGGGGTAGGGAGATTTTGATTCTATCAGCTGCATCTCAATAATTTTGTAAAAAGTTAAGAGAATAATTTCTTCAGGTGCATGTACTACTTTAGTTGTTTTTATTATTTAATTATGTTCCAGGGCTATAGAAAAAGAAATTCTCAAATATTAGTACAGACACACACTTTTACCTGACATTGACTGAAATCACTATAAAACAGTTGGTTTTTAGGCAGCACACAAAGACCTGAAGTATAACCCTGGAAATGATAGGCATTTTCTGTTTTGTGGTGCACAGATTCTGGGGTAACTGTTTACAGTCAGAGCACATTCTTGCCATTTCTGGGGACATCTGAGTGTTTTTGAGCAGGTTTTGTCAGACATGCTCACATATACAGCATTTATTTATACATAGAAATGCTGTATATGTCAGCATTTGCACATGAGCCAAAGTAGCACATGTTCAACAGCTCAAAAATCACAAAGCTGTCAGTCAGAAAGAATCCTGTCTTCTATTTTTCTTTGGGAAGATTTGGAAATTAGGAATTCCAAATGTAGAGAACTTGAGTTTTTCTTACTGTTTTAAAATAGAAAACGACTATTTAATCAGTTTCTGTTCTTGAAAGAGAAATTCATATGTATGTGTATATATGATCAAACATTATATATGAAGAAAGCATTCTTAAACTAAAAAGCTTTGTTTGGGTGGTTGGAATTTTCAGCCCACAAGGTGAAATATTTCAGCTCTCTGTGGCAAGTGAGAGGGTACAATCTGGCTCTGAGAGCCATTTTAAACAGCAGCTGCATACAAAATTCAAAATACATATATTCTGCCAATGCTCGTACCAGCAGCAAACTCTGCCTTTCAACAAGGAAGTAAACAGTAATGATAATAGTATTTCAGCATCTGTTCTTGGGTACTGTATCATGTGGTCTTAAGAAACCTGAGGTCCTATTCTTGGCAGGTAAACTCAGGAAATGTCAGAAAAATGCTTCATATTCACTGTGCCTCCTGTTTTCTATTGTGTCTTTCAGTAATGCAGGAAATAAAAATTCAGAGGTATTCTTTTTCTGATAGATATAAGTAATTTTTGAAGAATGCACATGGTGTGACAGTGTATGAAACCATGTGCAGTTCCTCCTTCTTCAGTTCTACTGAAGGGACACTTGCCCTGGTTTTAGAAGGTTTTTTTCTTTGGTATGAAGTTCTGTCTTTGCAAGTATGTGTCTCAGGGCACATGTATATTGCACAGTGTAATCCTTCCTGGCAGTGGAAAGGACTATACTGCTTTATGTAACATTTAAATTCTAAGTTCTCTGATCCTCAAAAAGAGTAAATGAAATGGCATTCTGAGAAAAAACAATGCCTGGTACTCTAAGAAGAGAATAAAGACAACGTGATACCTTTGATTAAATAAATATTATGATATTTAAGAGACTGTCCTGAATAGTCTCCTTTTAGGGGCTTGGTGTTTCAGGAGCCTTAAATGATTATGAAAATCCTATTCCATTAGAGCTGTTGATTGATGTTCGCAATGTAATCTAAAAGAATATGTGCAGAGATCTGTTTCATTTTACAATTTTCTACTAATATGATTTAGAATTCTGATAAGTTATATAGGCTTTTTCTTTTTATCTTGTTCATCACATAGCCCTTCTGACTCCCAGCTTGTCTTTTGACTACCTTTTCATTCATCATTCTCTCATCAAAGAGTTCTTAAGGACTGTCCTTGTCTATATTCTCTGTGTGTTTCTTTTGCCTTTATGTAGCATAAAATGGTATGGCTAATGTGTTGGTACATTGCTAAGAATCTTTTCACTATCTCATCCTCCCTTATTCATTAAAGCATAAATGTCCAACACCTCAACTAAAAATCTCACCAAAGTAAGATGTGGGAAGAAGTGGGTTTTCAATGGACTGAAGTTCATTATATGTATCAGCAAAGCAATTAATCCTAGAACTTTTAAACAGCATCAGCAAATTAAGCCACTTTTATAACCAATCCCTGAAAAAACAAAGAACAGCGTGTTTTCACTGTAACAAAGTAGAATACACATGTAGATACCCACAGACCCTGTTATCACTGCAGAGTTTACAATCCATGTCAGAGCACACCAAGGTAGAAAAGTACAACTTATAGAAGCTTTTAGGTAAGCCTCTGAACTGATCACAGATGAAACAGGATGGATGCCTTCACAAGGATCACCTAGCTATACAAGTAATATCTAAATAGATACTTGCATATACATATCTTGGAGCTTGTAAGCATCTAATTAGTATGTGTGCTTTTCAATCAGTTAAGCTATAATCTATGTTTTCTGAATGCAGCACTATTGTCTCATTCAGGCGTGTCAAAATTGCTCAAGATCTACTGCAAGTCCAACCAAATGAGGGCATCTGTTCCAAAACGCATCACCTCTTTTAAGGTTCTAGTTTCCGGTTTTATCACTTGACTACACCATCCATACTTCTCAGATGTTACTGCTAGCAGTCTCTTGAATTATCTTGAATCAAGCCTCTGAATTCTGTTTGTATTAATGAATAAACTTGGCTGCATTTTTCAAAAAACCCTAAAACTTGCAAGAAAGTAGAAACTACTGCCTCTCAGTTTGTGTTGTATTACAGCAGGATAGAAACTTTCAGGATAACCTTTTCTGTTACTCCCATCTGTGAGTGAGGCTGTGCATCTTTTATTGTTTGGTACTCTGTTTCTGTTTCAGCTTGATTGTTTCACTCCTTCCATTCTAAGAAATATTTTTGGTTGATTGTTTCACTCCTTCCATTCTAAGAAATATTTTTTGCTTTCATCAAAACCGTCTAGTATTTCAAAGAAAGAAATGTACATTTGCCAAGCATAAATTAATGAAACTTTCAGCTTGACTGTGTGCTAGCATTGGGCACTTGGGATATCAGTCTCTACAGTTTACTTCTTCCCAGTTGCCTAATGGGTTTCATTCATGCCAGTCTGCTCCAGGGGGAAAGATTAGCTCTCATTGCAGTAAATGCAATTTCGTGAGGCTTTTCAGTGATTGTAGAACCAATGTAAACCTATTCACTATCCTTAAATTTTACTTTGCCACAGTCATAAGTTTGGCTTGTAAGTGAACTAACAAAGGATAATAGATGCCATCACCCATGTGTAAAAATAAAATAAATAAATTAAGAATGCAGATTATTATACATAACCTCGTTGGTCACTGATAATGAGGACCTTCCAGGATTCTTTATAGATAAAGTGTATATGCATGTATAGTGACAATCGTTTGTCTTGATCAAACATGATAAGACGAGACGTTAAGATCAGGATCTTTAGATGTTGGAATCGTGTCTGGGTATTAGGAATACTGTGTGGAACAAAGTGGTTCCCATATGGGCTATGAAAGACCAAATGAAATATAGTGGGATCCAAAGCAGCCAACACACCAAGCTGCTGAAGTTTTCATTCCCACATCCAGAGCTAACCAAAACAAAATGAAGATAGAAATCCAGGTTAAATTCGTATTCAGAGGTAAAGGTAAACCTCTCCCTCTAGTCAGGCTAGCTATCACAAACTGTATTTCAGAAGGATGAATAGGATTTATTACCTTATTTTTAAAAAACAGAAGTGTGTTAATTCTGCAGCTGAACAATGAGAAAAAAAAAAAAAAAAAGATTAATGGAGGTCTTGGTTCAAGTCTGACTTTCTCTCTATAATTATGAACTCTGCCATTTTACAAAAATCAACCGAAGTGTCAAAGGGGGAACTGAACCTTTAGAGTAGCAGTTACTGCATAGATAAATGTCCAAGAGAATGCAGAATCTCCCTTGAGAGATAATCTCTCTTGACAAGTTCAGCTTGATTAATAGTCACTGGTGGTTTAATAGAAATACTAACTGAATGAATGTGTGCAGAAGTTTGTCCTGGAGCTACTCAACCTACCAAGGTTGTGGAAATTCGAGGTGTGCTTAGAAGCATAATTATAGGTTCTTGGATACTTGGAAGTGAAAAACAGAAGATGATCTAAAAAGCCCAGGCACTTCCATGGCTAAGCAGCTACTAATGGGGAGTTTAAAGAAGAACATGGCTTTTTCAAGGGCAACAAGGGATTCCTAAATTGCATTTAAGAATGTGTATCTTTAAAGTTATTTACCTGCCATCCTTCACTAAGAACCTCACATAATTCGTGAAGTTTAAAGGAGAAAAAATTTTAAGAGAAACTGATGCGAGAAGAGGTGTGACAGCAAACTAGTCACGAAAGATGATGGTGTTTATAATTGCTAATGTTTAGGAGGAGGTTGAATAAGGCATCAATAATAGGGATACAGTTATGCTTTACAGAATACAATTTGTCTAGGAAAAATTGCTGGTATTTTCATAGTCAGCAACTGTCTACTCTTATAATTTATCATTGAATTTTCCTGTGTGTGACATCCATTCATTTGTCATTGCTACTTCTACTTCTTGTCATCATTTGTGTACCTTTTTTCAGAATCAGTCTTGAATTTTGCATTGGTTTTAACTCTTTCCTTTGTTCCTTTCCTCACATCATTCTGTTCTCCAGGTGGCATGCAATTAGTTTTGATATATAGCTAAATATACTAAATACTAATTTTTTTCTGTCATGTGAAGTAGCAAATGTTGCTGTCCTCAATGATATTGATATACTTGCTGAGCTTCCATGACGCTTTTATATGGCACTATTTCAAAAGCTTCAATCTTCTGCCACCTGGATTCTTTTTACTGACCTTATTTGATACAGTGTGATAAAATTCCTCAGTCCCAATGCTTTTTTTATCATATGATCGTAATAGAGGCTTTTGCCATTATTTTCCAGATGATATTCTTAGTCTCAAACCCTAAAAATTAAGGAGCAGGATCAACTGCTACTCCTTGTATTTGTAATGAAATGAAAAATGGCAATTATTAAGAATGAATGAAGCTAAATTATTAGTTTCATTTAGTATTTAGTGCAAAATTATGTATCAGTAAAACTTCTTGAAATTAACTCACTCTTCCAGCATGTAAAATAAGATCGCTTTGATTTTTTTCATTCATTGCAACTTGTTAATGAGGTTATAATTAAATACTACTATTCATATAATTATTTCTGGTCAATAAGAAGAGGAGAAAGAGTATAGTATGTATAGGATTATGGAATGTATCCATTTAGAGAAAAAATTATTGTGAAACATATATGTCATGTACTTCACCTAATCTTATATTTGTAGGTATATAGAACTGTCTTGTATTAAGTTTGCTTTATTATGTTGCATTGCATCACTATGGAATGGACTAAAATGCAGAGCAAGCATTGGCTGGGATTTTTGCTAACTTTTTCCAACCAAAATGCTGCTGCATCTTTAAATATAATATTTGAAATTGGTAGTTTTCATATGTGTAGTGAAGCCCACTGCTGTGGATTGTATTGAGAAATACAAAAGATGGATGGCCAGAGACTGAAGAGAATCATACTTGAATCTGGAATAATCTTTTTTTAAAAAAAAAAAAAATTTATTCTTCTTGTATGCCATGTGGTGACAGCTTGAATCTTGGCGTTTTTCTGATACTGATGATATCTGTAGGGGAATTTGCTCTATAATTATACGGTCCTCAGCAGCCTGCTTACGAAGTCGAGCATTGTTGCCCAGAAGACAAGGGATGAGGCCTTGGCTGGTAATGACAGAAAGCAGAGATGAAGAGGAAAGTGGCAGATCCAAAATATAGATCAGAGGGAAGATTTGGTTTTGCTAGAAAAGGAATGTATCTGTTGTTCCTGGGAGGTATTCCATGGAACTATGACTACTCTTTCTCAGTAGCATCAGTGCTTGCTTTCCAGAGCTCTACTGTGGGAAAAGTCTTTGAGAAAGCTAAGCAGTTCTATTTCTCAGCAGTCTTGGCTCATTATTTGTCAGCAGTTCTAGGAAAAGAGGAGCCAACAAGGAGAGGTGCCATGCTTGACCTCGTGCTCACCAAGGAAGGGCTGGCTGGAAATGTGATGCTCCAGGGCAGCTTTGATTGCAGTGATCATGAGATGATTGAATTCGAGATCCTCAGGACAGTGAGGAGAGTGTGCAGCAAGCTCACTGCCCTGGACTTCAAGAGAGCGGACTTTGGCTTCTTCAGGAACATGTTCAGTACGACTCTATGGCATATAGGCCTGGAGGGCAGGGGGGCCCAAGACTGTTGGTTGATATTCAAGGATCACCTGCTGCATGCTCAGGAGCAATACATCCCTACTAGAAGAAAGTGCAGCAGGAGGGCCAGGAGACCTCCTTGGATGGATAAGGAGCTGCTGAGGAAAAGTCAAAGGAAAAATAGGCATATAAAAGGTGGAAGCAAGGATGGGAGGCCTGGGAACAATAGAGGGATGTTGTCCGGGAATCTAGGGATCAGGTTAGGAAAGCTAAGGCCCACTTAGAATTAAACTTGGCTAGGGATGTTAAGGACAACGGGAAGGGATTCTATAGGTACATTGCAAAGAAAAGACAGACTAGGGACAACGTGGACCATCTCCAGAAGCAATAGGGAGAACTGGCTACCCTGGATTTGGAGAAGGCTGAGGTTCTTAATGACTTCTTTGCCTCAGTCTTCAATGGAAAATGCTCTGACCACACCACTCAAGAACTGGAAGGCAGATGCAGGGACAGTGAGAATGCGAACCGTAGGCCCAAGTAGGTGAGGATCTGGTTTGAGAACATCTTAGGAGCGTGAACGTGCACAAGTCTGTGGGACCTGATGAAATCCATCTGTAGGTCATGCAGAAGCTGGCAAATGAAGTTCCTAATGCACCATCCATCATATTTGAAAAATCATGGCAGTCAGGTGAAGTTCCCGATGACTGGAAAAAGGGAACTATAAATCCCATTTTCAAGAAGGGGAAAATGGATGAGCCGGGGAACTACAGCCTCACCTCTGTGCCTGGCAAAATCTTGGAGCAGATTCTCCTGGAAGGCATGCTGAGGCACATGAAGAACAACAAGGTGCTTGGTGACAGCCAGCATGGCTTCACTGAGGGGAAATCCTGCCCGACCAATCTGGTGGCCTTCTATGATGGGTGTACAGAACTGATGGACAGGAGTAGAGCAGTTGATGTCATCTACCTGGACTTGTGCAATGTGTTTAACACTGTCTCACGTGACATCCTTGTCTCTAAGTTGGATAGATATCAATTTGATAGGTGGACCACTCAGTGGATAAAGAGCTGGCTGGATGGCCGCACGCAACCAGTTGTGCTCAATGGCTCAATATCCAGCTGGAGACGAGTGGTGTCCCTCAGGGATCAGTGTTGGGACCAGTCTTGTTCAACATCTTTGTCAATGATGTCGGCAGTGGGATTGAGTGTGCCCTCAGCAAGGCTGCTGATGACACCAAGCTGTGTGGTTTGGTTGGCACACTGGAGAGAAGGAATGCCATCCAGAGGGGCCTTGACACGCTTGTGAGGTGGGCTGTTGCCAACCTGATGAAGTTTAACCATGACAAGTGCAAGGTCCTACACCTGTGTGGGAGGAATTCCAGGCACAGCTACAGGTTGGGCAGAGAAGAGATTCAGAACAGCCCTGTGAAGAAGGACCTGGGAGTGTTGGTCGATGGAAAAATGAACATGAGCCGGCAGTGTGCGCTTGCAGCCCAGAAAGCCAACCATATCCTGGGCTGCATCAAGAGGAGTGTGACCAGCAGGTCGAGGGAGGTGATCCTGCCCCTCTGCTCTGCTCT
>JANRGW010005940.1:0-24172 GCA_024733675.1 Psilopsiagon aymara
CTGGGGAGGGACTCTTCATTAGGGACTGTAGTGATAGGACAAGGGGTAATGGGTTCAAACTTCAACAGGGGAAGTTTGGATTAGATATGAGGAAGAAGTTCTTTACTGAAGGTTGGTGAGGCATTGGAATGGGTTGCCCAATGAAGTTGTGAATGCTCCATTCCTGGTGGTGTCCAAGGCCAGGTTGGACATAGCCTTGGGTGGCATGGTTTAGTGGAGGTGTCCCTGCCCATGATGGGTGGATTGGAACTAGATGATCATAAGGTCCTTTCCAGCCCTAACTACTATATGATTCTATGAGGTAACAAACCATGCAGCTTGCCTGTTGGCTTTGCTGGCGACTTAGCCTGTCATCCTTATGAATGTGACTGCAGCATGGCAGCACAGCAGCTGGTCACAAATCCTTCACCACTTGTGATGGAAAAAATCACATCAGGCAAAATGATGGAAGAGGAAAAAAAAGTCTGACGGATTTTACAAAGGAATATTCAAAGAAATGTAGGAGAAGAAGAAAGCTGGGAATGCTTCTGTAATAGAATGGGAAGTATTGTTTGCAGGACTTGTCAGCATGGGATAGAAAAGCCCGTGAATTTGTTGTATGCAGTCATGCTCACACAGCACAGTGTGTGCATCCAAGTAAAATACTAGGAAATCTGAAGAACTTTGGGTTTCTGAGGTTTGTCATCTTCTGGCCCTCTGGAAGCCCTTTCTAATATTTCTGGGCATTCTTTCTAACAAAAATGTGAACAGTTGAAGGAAGGAGTCTATACATGGTGAGAAGGACTCAGGTAGAAGGTCTACATGTTGGAACTATGTGCAAGAAAATAATACCAAACAGTATTATCTGCATTCTTGGCTAGATTGATCTGCATTCTTGGACTAGGCCATAAAATATTTCTGGATCCAGGAAGCAGGTCCATTAATAGCAGTTGAATGTGTGGCTGTGACAGAGCATTTTCTTAGGCACTTTCATAGTAGTTGTCTCTAAATCTATGAAGAATAACCTGGAAAGATACCGGGCACTTATGCTGGGCATCTTCTTTTCCTTCAAAACTAATAAGATATTATGTATGAACAAGGTGCAGCTGGACCTTAGATTTCTACTTATTGAGCATAGCTTGCATTGCCATCAGTATTATTGTGTGTTGAGAAAAAACCCTGTAAATATCCCATGTGAAACAAACAAATGAACAAACAACAAGACCAGAAAGACTAGGTTCCTCAATATTGCTTGGTGAAAGATTTTAAGACACAAATAGGAGAAAACTGCCAGTGTTGCGTCATGGAAGTTTTACCAGAGCCCTTGTAAATCAAGCCTTGATTTTCTTTCATTTTGTATTGAAGTGTGCTGCCACTTGGACATTAGCCATACTTTTCACTTCAGCAACTTGTCTGCACTGAATTACTGTCAAAACCTTAAATGTGCCAAGGAACTTTTCTCTCCATCAGCTTTCCTTACCCAGATCTTCTATACTCTGTGTAGAAAGCCTTTGCCCAGCAAAGGCAAGGACAACCTTGAACCAGGTAACAAATAGTCAGTGTGGTGTTTTCACTTACAAAAATCCCAGGAAATGCGTGTCTGGAACAATAGTAAGGGTCAGGATCATCCCAGCTTCCCCAGGCCTCAGGAGGCAGATGGCTGGTTATGGTGCAGAGGGCAAGGCTAGGTCTTATGTTCTCAAATGGAAGAAACTGAAGCAAGCCTGTCGGAGGGAGCAAGAAAAGTCTTGCTAGAAGTGCAAGGGCTGCCCTTGACTGGTGTACAGTTCTCAGTCACTTTGCCTGTGCAAGACTGGGTTGTGCTTCTGTACCAACTCTCTCCTAGTAGCTGTAGGACTGCACGCCATAGCGTTGCAATAGTGTTACTGTTATTTAGGTGTTGATACCTTACAGGTAGGTCAGCACACCTGAATTGACCTTTCTACAGTCAAAACACAGGTTTTCTGTGTGATATCAGTCCAAACTAGAGAAAAACTGTGAACCTGAGGGACAAATAATGACTAATGGGTTGATATTCTGTCCCTCAGACCCTAGGAAAGAACCCAACTGCCTGGGCTAAAGCAGCACTGAAGATGGTAAGCCAGATACGTGTGGTAATTGCGGCATTGTTGAGACAGCCTCCTCTCCAGACTGGCTCCTGTGGAGTGGCAGATCACTCATTAAAATGACTTGCATCTCTACTGAATCTTAATTAATGAAAGTGTGAGGAGCAGGTGTTAACTTGTCTTATAGACTCATTATAGTCCCTCAGGACTATCTAGGCACATTTAGATATAGTTACCTAACACTTAGATATTCCTGATTTTGACACTTTTTGTCTTATTTACAGACTTGTATTTGTATTGGGTATTCGTATTAATTTAAGAATTAATTTGAAGTCAAGCATTCAAATGCCAGGAGCTGCAGCACAAGTTTGTCATCAGGACTTCAGAGGGAAAGGATGCTGTTTCTGTCTGCAGCTAACTTGTGGAGAGATTGTCAGCTCCATCCTGCCTCCAGCTCACTATTAGCTTTCCCTGTTCATGTCTCCAGGGATGCTACCATTCACCTCCTGGCATAGCTGCTATTTAACAGCTGCCCACACCAAATCTCCTAAAATTGCCCAGTTTAGTTTACACCCTAATTTACAGAGGTCTCTTCTAGCCTATATTGTTTCAAATGAAGTGAGTTAGCAATTACGTGAACAGCTATAAACCACAAAGTAACAGGGCAGTAGCGCTTGGGGTGTGTTTGTGTTTCTGTGGAGAGATGATCAGTGCAATAAATCCTTCACAGAGCCAAAATGACGTATGTGATCAAGATGTTTGGCTCAGGCTTTTAATACCTACTAGATGTTTCTTAGTAGTCACCATCCCTTAAATTACTTAGGCTTACCACGCAATTCTAGCACAGGCATAAATGCTAGAAGCTGGAGCAGTCAGATACCAACCAGGTACTTACCACTAAACCTGAAAAGGAACCTTCTGAAGTTAAACACCTGTCAGCTTGGCTTTTCTCATGGTAAGAGAGACATTTGTCTAGTCCCTTGTAGTGCAGTAGACAGAGATTTGTTCATTTTTCCAAATGAAGTGTCTTGAACCTGCATATCCCATATTACCATAAAATATTTTGCTCACCAGGTTACCTACAGGGCTGGTTTCCCTCTGACTCAGTGCACTGTTGCACAATTGAGCCGATGTTGAGAATATACCACCCTAGGCCATGCTGGGGAGTATGTTCTGGTGGTGGTGGCTATGGGCTTGTGACCAAGTTCCAGGTTTAAATGAGCAAAGAGGAGATGTAAAAGCAGCTTCTACCTGCACAATGAATCCCACAGCCACTCCTCTCTTCTGCTGACATTCATGTCTCAAAACTTTAGGTGCCTATCACGCAATTCCAAGGGTTACTTAATGTTCCCTGTATGGTAAACAATATTTTAGAAACAATAGACACCCCTAGAGAATAATTTAGATCTTGGTCTTTCTGTGATGAGCACAAAGTCTGGTGTGACCACACTCACAATTAAAATGCCTTTGTTAAATACCTAGAGTTAAGGAGGAAACCAGGCTCTGCTGCCTGAAAATAGTCTCTAAAAGATGTCAACCTTGACTTCCAGGCTCAACTTAACCCAACAGACATGTTGTAAGTATGTCTGAGGGCTCTGTTCTATACATTTCGTAGCTGAAGGTGTGTTATTTTGATGGCTCCATCAGGGCTTCAGCACTGAACCATTCTAGAGGCAGGAGAGCCATGCATTGCAGGGTTACTAGACCCTGACTCCTTGTTACTGCAAGAAATGACGCAATGTGGAATTTAGGACCAGCAACGGGTGGAGCAGTAAGACCTGTTTTGATTTAACCTTTTACCACCAGCAGAAAATCCCCTTCTATGTATGCATTTTATAATAACGGGGCAGGACACAGTACTAAAACAATGTTCAAACAGGACTTCACAGCAGCTAATAGATACCATTTGTTGTCAAGAGAGCTCAAAAAAGGCCCTGAGATTTAAAAACCAATCTGCCTATCAGTCCACACAAACATGTTCAAATTGTAATGACTCCAGTAAAAACTTCAGTAGGAGACAACATCACATTGTTACATATGAAGATGTGACTGATTCTCTATTTTAAAGGAAGCCAGTTGTGGACTACATCATGCTGGGTGCTGCATTGTCTAATTACTTACAAGGTCAAGCCTTTAAGGATTAAGTGTTTTTCTATTAGTTTAAATAGGGATTATCAGGTTTCTTTGAATATGTTGGAGTCATTGAAGCTATTGTAACTAAAGCATTTAAGCTATCACAACTAAAGCCGTTGATGATTAACTGTAAATATACAAAATCTTTAGTGCTGGCATGTGGAAGTAAAAGAAAAAAACCCTGCAGAAATAATAAAACTCCTCTGATGTATAAGAAAATTTGACTACCATCTGGGGAGGCTGTACAGCCATTATCAGGCAGGGCAGCTCCTTAATCCCACAGAATCATAATGGAAATATGGAAGCTGATAATGATAAGTGGGGAAAAAAAAAAAAAAAAAGATGAAAAGACATTTTCAGAACACGGCAAGTGAGAAACTGCCAAACACAGATCTGGTCTCCAAACCTTGGAAATATCCCATAGCATTTACTGACTTCAAAGTCCAACTTTAGTTTCTCCCACTTGATCTGCAGTGAGCTGTTTGTAACTGGTCGAACTTCACCAAAATGAGTCTGAGGCACTTTGATTTCTTACTTAAAGGTTTTAGTTCTGCAGTATTCACTCAGAACCTGCTCAGCATCCTGGGAGCAGTACTGGGGCAGGTGGTGCAGGCAGACACTGCATTGCCTGACCCAGCTTGAGATGTAATATTGAAAACACCTACCATGGGAATTTAGTTCTTGTAATGAGATGTGTGAGGGAATGCCTACTACAGTAACTGCATGCAAACACAGCTCATCTCACTATGTTTGGTAGGAGCATGCAGAGAAGATCCCTCCATTTATTTCATGCAAGCAAGCAATGGGGAAAAAAGACCCCATTACCTGAGATTCAGCTGAAAGGGACCGAATTCTGCTTCTTGATAGAGCAGTTCAATTCTAGAGGAAATCAAGGGGATGCTGAGTAGGTGCTGTGTTTCACAAAGATCTCAGTTCAGATTTCAGTTAAACATACACTTTTAATTCAGTTCAGGACTACTTATCAGTGTACCTGGCCAAGGCTGTTGAACATGGAAAGGCTGCCCACAGCTGCCAAGGAGCTGGCTGAGTAGCCAGATGAATGAACCTAGAAAAGGCTCAAGTCCATTTCAACAGAAACCACTGCTGCAGGAGCCCTTGTTGTGAGCCTGTGGGCCCATCCTGCCCATTTAAGTTAAAGACTTGAGTAGATTTCTGTACACTTAGCTCTAGGTACTGGCCTAGTCTGACACTTGAAATGTTGTTTAGTATCACCAAACCACAGGCTAGCAAGGCTAAAATGCATAGCATGTTTTTACTGTGAGGTTAGGGCTTTTCTGTCCAGTGGGTAGCATGAAGGTACCAGTAAATACCGTAGGATATGCACCAGCACCAATACATAGGTATGCCTGTATCATACATTGACTGTTCTGGGGCTTTTTTTAGGATTTACACAGGTAAAGATGGCAGTGGATTCTGAAAGATGGATTTCAACTTGGCAAAGGCAAGCTACAAGAAGAACAAAGTGCTGGTACAAAGTAAGCACTTACCACAACACACCTGTATAAAATTCATCAGAGAAAATCACCCCCCGAAGAAGAGGCTTGCTCTACCCTTGCTGCACTTGGTTAATCTTTGCTGTCAAAACTGACACAAGCATCAAGATAATAGCACTGGTATTTTGAAGAGTCAGCCTGAACTTGCAACCACCATCTCTCAGATTTCCAAGAACTGCTTCGACAATGAAACTGAAACTTCTTGGGTCATCTGAAAGAAAGGCTGATATAGAGTAGAGCAGGTACTGATAGTCATAACAGTGAGTTAAAACAAGCCAGCTGCAAGGCTAGAAGGCAGACAAAAATGTAAGATTATATTTTTCATGTGAGCCCTACAGAGGCTTGTTTAGCAGTTTGACTCTGTGCCAAATAGCTCCCTGCACCTCTAAAAAATTGCTTTACTCTAAAAAAGTAATCTGAAAGATCCCTGGACTGCAGTCAACTTAATATCACACATATTTGCATCTTCAAAGCATTCTGTTTGGCTCAGCATAGCAGCAGAATCAACTACAAGTGGTTATTTCAACCTTGAGGTAATTGGATGCTCCACTACCCCACCCACCAAGCAAATAAATTGACTTTGATGTCCCTTTAATATGTCACAGAACAGAAAAACAAAGGCCTTATATTTAACAGTGTGGAAGAGATTATTCTAAAGATTAACATTTTCAAATGAATACTAAGTGTAAATTGGTATTTGTAGTCCATTCTTTCAGCACCTTGCTATATTTGAAATATACTATCTCCAGTGGCAGAACTGACTTGTCAAGGCATTTCCCTACAAACAGGAAAATACGTTTTATTACAGCCAGTTATTCCAAAGACACTCACTGAGATGAACTTGATCATGGGGGCCATCTGTCCTGCAAGGCTCAAACCCAAATCACTGTTCGACACCTATAGAGTTACATGGAGACAGAATCATAGAATCATAGAATAGACGAGGAGTTATAACTCATTGGACACTGGTATATCATAATGCAGCTTCAGCTGAAGTTTAAAGGAATGCAACAATAATAATAGCTGAGATTGATGCTGTGTGTATCGGAGTATCTATCTATCTATCTATCTATCTATCTATCTATCTATCTGTCTGTCTGTCTGTCTATCTATCTATCTATCTATCTATCTATCTATCTATCTATCATCTAGCTAGCTAGCTAGCTAGCTAGCTATTTCCAGCACACCTCCAGTCTCTCTACTTGTAGCTGGAAGAATACTCTGGTTACAGGTTAAACTCTAGTGTGCTACTGGCAGATATTGATCAGGGAACACCACTTCTTGGTGTACTTGTCCCCCAATGTGATTATTTCAATCCTAGTACCAGTTCCAGGGCCATTCATGCCTGTATTAGGAGTGGAACTCACCTTGACAATTAGGTCCTTTGTTATTTTAATGGCAAGTAATGGGACTAAGGTAAACATATGGAGTGAAAAATTCTGCATTGTCAGTCAGTTTTAATATAGTAGGAACACTTTAATGGCTATTCAAGGAAAATGTCACAGCAGATGTGATAAATATAGAGTAAACCATTAATCGCAACACATTCACTGGAATTCAAACATGATAAATTTTTTATTGCCTTAATCTGTGAATTTTAATGTGTATTAGCAAGCAATGCTTCCATGTCGATCTCAGCTCTCCTTTTTTGCATACCTACAAATGCCAGATGTATTTTAAAGTTAAATAATGAAAAATGTACATTGGCACCTGTTTTAGTCTGCCTCTTTTAGTCTTCCCTTTGTTTATTCCTAATATTACATGGATCATATGTAGCGTTGGAAAAACTAATCCGAAAAACTCCTTTAAATAAAGATCAATATGCCAATGACTTTGTACAGATATATATATGTACATAGACATGTAAAAAATAGAAAACACACAGGAAAATTTCCACCTGATACAATTGAAAAACACTAAGATTTGGAAAATATTAAGACATCTGGGTGTACAGCATACGTAAATCATTGTGTGGCGAAAGCAGAAGTGATGATTTGCACATTTGCTGATATCAGCTGCAGTATAAGAAAGTCAGCTTGTTCCTTTTCATCATTGTAGCTGATGCTTCAGCAATAGGCTTCAATTAAAAAAAAAAACCCAAACATAAAACCCGATTTTATGCTTTAAAAACAATTGTGTACAGAGCAACAACAGTAACAGCATGTGGATTTAAACAAGCTACACAAAATTCTTTACAGAAGCAGAATTGTAATATCTTAATAACGAAGACTGCATTTTGATTCTACTAACATTAATGACATGATATTAAATCCTTCAGCTTTAAGGCTGTACAGCCCTGGAGTTCCAGACTCAAGATTATATATCATTTGCATACAATTACATTCCTTACATAATCATATTGCTCAAAACCAAATGCTGGCATTTTCAGTATTTATGCACAGGTCCTGACCCACCTTCCATGTAAAGCTCCTCCATCCCAGGGAAAATCTTGCATGTAAAGTCAGGGCCATTTGCTGTAAGAACAGCAGCAGCATATTATACAGAAACTGAGATAATCACACTGGATGCAATGTGTGTCTGAATTAGGAGCTTTGTCAGTATAGCGGAATGTCTCCTAAATTAGATATTTCAAATCTTCTTTTGGAAGATCTTCGTACCATCTAGGGAAGCCAAACTCCCTGCTGCATGACAATTTCCCAACATATCTCCACATATCCAAAGCAAGAATGCATAAAACTTTAGCTGGGGATACAGACTGTGGTGAGTTTAAGGATCTTTGGCAGGTCCCAAATGTGATGTTGTGAGTTTCTAGTCCTACTTCTATACAGGAGTAGGACTATACCCTGTGTGCTAATAAGGCCTGTAAAATGGCGATTAGTTCTGTGCTTATTTGTTTATTTGCTGACACTGCTTGCAGCTTCCTTTCCCAAAACCAGTAGAAGCTAGTTGAGGATTATATGTAAAGAAGGATTATATGTAAAATTGTAAAGGAAGAAGCATGCCTCAGAGCTCAGTGGATCCTTCATTAGACTTGTACTTACCTGGTTCTGACTCCCTTCTTTAGCGCATGATGGGAGAGAGAGGTGTCTTGATTCTCTGCTCCATGACTGGACTCATAAAGATGCTGGATATTAACTGGATACTTTGAAGGCAGAACAGTCTTTTGGGTGCCATTAACCCACCACCCAGCTGCTAAGCCTCGATCACGCTTGGTTTCCCACCAAGGCAACACAACTGTGAATGAGTGTGCTGCCAACGCTGTGGGAAGAGATCAGCAGACAGTTCCCCTCTGCAGCAGTAAACCCTTTCCTTTGCAAACACCAGTGATGTAGCTGGGCTACAGCATGAAACTGGCATTCAGAAAAGCTCTTGTCCCTGCTACGCATGAAGCGCAGGCAGTCCATTATGCTCCTGTCATAGCATACATTCCTCATGACAAATTAAAAACCATATCCTAAACTTCTTATGTGTGCTTGCAAAGGGTAGTTTTCTTCTATCTGTGGTACTTGCTTCACGCATTGGCAGTGTTTTATAAGAAATCATTAGAGAAATGTCACTTCCATGCTGGGAGAATGCTTGCTTGGCTTACAAGACAAGGTAGACACTGAAGCACATATCTAAGCAATATTCCTGCATACGGCCACTCTCCTAAAGTGACACCATAAGTAAGGGTTATCTTTACATATTCACTGTATTTACATGTTACATCAAGACAATTATAATCAGTCTTGAGTCTAAGTAATCCATCTCCAGATTAGCTTTAGAACATGCAAAAAATAGAGTAGACACCTATTCCATCTAAGGTACAAAGAAGGGGTGTGTTTTCACTAAAAACAAAGGAGTTCAAAACTTGTCATCCTCAGTAAAATGCATTTTCAAACTGTATAAACCAAGTGTCTAAATAGAAAAGGTTTGATATCGAAAGGGAACCCATCCACATAAAATAAAACTCTTTAAAATGGAATGTAGCCAGTTTCTAAATACATTCAAATATTACAGTGTCTCTATAAATAGAAAACTAGATAGTGCTGAAGAGCTAAAGCAGTCCTTTCCAAATAGTTCAAGTGTATACATTTCTTTCTCTTTACTGTCATTAATACACAGTTGCTTGAGCTACAGCTGCTGTAGCCTTTGGCAGCAGTTCAAGTAACTTCCCCTCTTCTCTCCTTTGCAAACCTCCATCTTCCATTTGACACCACAGAGTTGCCAGGCATACCTTGATTTCATAGAGTTTTAGGGAAACTGTCGGTGTCTGTGCAGCCAATCAAAGAAGCATGTCAGAAATTCATCATGGTCTTTCACTACTTTCACTCATGTAGCGGCACATCTCAAGTCCCAGCAGAGGCTATGTGCTGACAAGCTCCCTCTTACTTGCACAGAGCCGGCTGAGAAGGATTTCAGAATAAACTTGATTTATTGGACCTCGGACATGATATGGGGACTGTGAATTTGTTACATAGTCCTGCAGTTGTAATGGCTTGCTTTGACTGCCGAAATATTTCCCCAGTGTATAGTGCCTTGATAACGTCATTGTTAAGTGTGGACTTTCTTCAGAGGGATTTGATTTCACCACCTGCAAAAGAAGTAACATATGTGAGTGCTTTTTCTGCCTGCACCTAGACAGATAGATACACAGCTGTGTGAACAGAAATGCTCAGACAGTTCTCCACAAAACAGATCCTCTTACCTTGTGCTGCAAGCTGCTCACAAACATTATTTTAGTGGGCCAGCTTGTTATGTTACATACTAACTAAAGTGCAAAATTGTATTCACTTGAGCCTTGAAATCTAAATGTATAGGCCCATTATACTCGGTTGATTCCATAATGCCTTTGTATTAGACTCTGTTCTCTTCATTGGGGATACTTTATCTGAACAACAAAATTCAGAGTTAATAGCTTTTCTGCATATTTACCATGGGAAAAAAATAAACTTAAGACATCCCTGACTTGCAGGAAGGTTTAAATCCTGCTCTGATCTCAAGCACCTGAGAAACACATGCTGTGTTTCAGCTGTGATTCCTGTGAGAATATTTCACCCTCAGATCTTGCTGCAAACCTGGCCCAGCTCCATTTTAAGATGAAAACACGTGTCATGTTTCTCCAAGAAGGGAGATACAGTGCAGTTTAACATCCCTTTCCCCAGGGCATCACTCTCACATAACCACAATGTGGTTCAGTGACTTACTGCAGAAGAATGCTCCTCCTTGTCTCCCAAGTATGCATATATTTTTGGAATTATCATGTTAAATCTGTATGGAATAAACAAATGGCCATGGGAATAATGAGTGAGAAAGTGAAAGGTAGGATTATCAGGAGCCTAATGACTGAGGGGGTGATCTCCTGTGAAATGCTGAAGGTCTCATCTCAGTGAAAATAGAGTCATTGATGAATAACGAAGAGAGACAAAAATTCAGGACCCAGCACAGATGCAGTACAAAGGACCCTGTTCCTGGCATTGGCAAATGCAGAGAAAGCAGAAAAGGGGCCAGGTGATTAACCTATTTTCAAAACAGTATGTTGACTTGATAGCTCTGATGCCCATCAATTTTCTGACTTGATCCATCAAAACAGACATTTGAAAAAGCAGACTTCATTTATTAATGAACATTTTTATGCAGAAGCATATTAACTTCTTAAAAGATCATGCATATTTAGAGTTATTGAACAATCAAAAACAATGTTCATATGTAATGAAGCTCATCATAAATGAAACAATTCAAACAAAATTAAATGTGAAGGATTAATATGTTCAAAGGCTTGAATGACTGGGCAAAAATGCTATGAGGGAGCTGGCTGAACTAAAAAAGACCAAGAATTATCCACATAGAAAATTAATATATCTTGTGATCAATTAGATACAGCTAAGCCAAAGGCTGTTATTTGTTTTCATGCAATTACTGCAAGTTCATTTTTCTAAATTAGTGCCTTAGATCTTACAACTACTTCACAACGATGCCACCTTGAACCAATCACCCAAGCTGCATTCCTGTTAGGCATAATCTCCCAGGAATGCAATCTAATATTCATCCAGCAGCCAGGCACTGACTGAGACACCAAAATCTCAAGGTTGCTAGTTTTTATGTTGTGACCATATGAATTCATTGCCATTAAATTAGGAAATAAATTTGAATTAAAATAAAGGTTCCATAAAGGTCTTTATAACTGCTGGCCAACATACTTCTCCATAAGCATTTGTGAAGAATGAGGTAATTAAAAAGTCAGGTTTGCATGTATGCATAGACCTAGAAGGATGTTTGGGCAGAAAGAGACTAACATATGAAAGATCTTTCATCCTAGATTGATATAATCCCTTGGCAATCTGAGTGATGATTGTATGGTCTACAGAGCTCTGTATTTCTGTGCTGTCAGGGTGACCCAAGGCCCTCTGAAGTGGGTTGGTGGGAACTCACCATAATTTCTCGGGACAATCAGTTTGGCCAGCTAGTGAGAATTAAACGAGAACTGCTGAATGCATTTCAGTTCTTGTTTTCTGACTGCACAGAATGGCCAGCCCTTCATTCCTACATGGTCGTGCTGTAGCTCAGATGGCATTTAAAGAGGGGTGCTACCTTCTGCGAGTTTAGGAATAGGTTTTTTTAAGAGAAAGAAAGTGAAAGTACAAAGCGGTCGAGTTAATCTATTTCATCTGGTTTCCTAAAACATGAAAAGTACTGGTTTTACACAGTGTTCTTGGCTCTGTCCTTGAAGGCAAAATGCCATTTTCCTAGTGCAAACTGCTTTAGCACCTGATGAAAATCCACTTGCCAGGATGCAGAAATAAACTGATGACAAAACTGTTAAAACTCATGAGGTATCAAAAGCATTCAAGGACTTTCTTTCTGCTTTCCTAAAGGATCAATTCTGTTTTTTTGGTGGCTGATGGATTCTCCTGGGCACATCTATGCTTCTTTCAGGCACAATGACCTCTCAAGCCTCATGAACAACAGCTCCGTGCGCCAAATTCTCCCCTGATACTCCCCAGAAACATACTCTGTTGAGATTCCTCTGGCAGGGAAGCAAGGACAAATCTGCACATGAGCTCATACTAAATGATGGAGGAGTGCATGAAAAATGCTGATGACTGATCACACCCTGCTGTTTTCCACCCAGTTCCATATGAAGCAACTGAAATATTTTACTTTGAAGCTCCCCGTTTCACTTGAAAGCTCTGTGGAAATGGCGAGCACCAGCAATGACCCATGAAGACATCAACATCTGGGTTCTAGACAAAATAGGGTCAACGTAGCTATCTGAGTAAAATGGAGGGAGGCATTTGCTCCACAGGACTATTTATCCATTGCATAAATATCTGCTCAGTGACTTACTCCTCCTTTCCAGCTTCGTTTGGAGTGAGCTGTGTTTGTGCCTCTCTCATGTACTGAGCAGAGTAGATTAAAGGATTGGTTAACTAACCATGCCTGCTGTGTTTGGTCCCAAAGCAGGATAGAGGCCACAGCAATAGGCTGAAAATATGTGAGCTGGTGAGGAGCCTGAGGTGGAAACCAGCTGTGACGCTGACACACAGCACATGAGGTCAGATGAGTCTGATAATGCTCCCACAACTGTTCTTAGTCCCAGTGAGGCTCATACTGGAGCACAGTCCCAACCAATGGCAACTCATTGTCTCCCCACTCTCTTTTGGAAATAAAATGTTGCCTGGTATTTTGCTTCTGATATTACATCTCTGTGATACTTAAGGAGAAAAATCAAAGCCTTATAGTTATTAACTTTTTTTTATTCTTTATGTAAAGGTGACTGATGTGGCCGAGAGAAAATAGTCAGGATTGCTATGCTAGTCCTTGGCCAGCAGGCACCACAAGGACACTCTGGAGCCCATGCTTGAATTTTACCATCACCATCACTGAATTTCAGTTTGTTTTGTTTAAAATACTCCTAAGTTTAATTAGCCACAGTATATTTTGTTTTCCAGTGTATATTGTGGGTGCCTGATGAAAGAAACCTTATTTTTAGTTTTTTGCTTTTTTGTCTTTTTATAGAAAATACATCATAGCTGTCCTGACCTTTCATCACAGCAAAAAATTGGTGCTTCCACTTCAGTCTTGGTATCATGGCCCACCTTTGTACCTGTGAAGCTCTATGGAGTTTCTGTGCTAACCCTGCACAAGTTCAGGTCCTGGGAACTGGCTTGGCCAAGAGTGAGGCTTACACAAAAATAGGCATGACTTGGCAAAATAAGCAAAAGGATTTTATCCTTCTCTTGAGAGATTCAGAAAACATTTGGTGGTATCTCTCACTTGTATTAATTTATTTTGATGGAAAACAAATTCTAAATTCATGTTAGAAAAATGCTAGACTTTCACTTGTGCTGGTGATAGTCTTTTTTAATATTTATGCACTTTTGATAGCTCTAATTTTCTCCATAAGACATAACTTGTGGAGTTCTGTCTTCTAAATGATACATCAACTCGCTTGTGTCATTTTTAGTCAGTAACCAAATACCTGAGGTTTCTTCTAAGTTGTAGCTTCTTACAGGCTCAAAGCCCCCAGCTGACTGTGGAACACCATAAATTCATTAACTCTTGATGTCAAAGAGTCATCCTTCATTGTATCCTTTTTTCCTTTCAAGCTTTTTGGTAACAATTTCTTTTCATTCTACATTTCATTCTATGAAAGAACTTGCATCTGCCATGCCTTGTTTGATCACTCAGAGCAAGTGCAATCTTCCTAAAAGATATGACAGTTCGAGTTTTATTGCCCTAAACAGGTTTTAACAGAATCAATTATGGTAGTTTCCTAGTCTTTTGTAAAAAAGACAACCCTGATTCAATTAATAAAAATGAAGATCCTTGTAGCTTCACAGGCAATCTTTCACTCTGTGAAACATGACTTTAACTAAACAAGTCAGCAGAAGGCTTCTCTGTCCTTAGATCCAGCAATGAATTGAGGCAGGGGGCTACTGACAATGTCTGAGTGCACGATTTCAGTTTTCACTAAAGAAATATCTTTACTGTGAATCAGAAGTTAAATACCTAGAAAGATATGAGCCTCCTTTATTCCTCAAAGCTTTTTCAGGTTTCCAAAGGGAGTAATGTAATATTCATGGATCTTTTCTGGGGAACGAATGATGTGTTTGTATTCTCAGCACACTGACAACTCATAACAGGAACCTGGCAACTGGCCTTTTACACCAACAAACTGGTGTCATGGATATGAGGAAGAGCTTGGCTGGAAGCTGTAGGAAAATCTGGTGGTGTTGGTGGAAGCTCTTTTAACAAAATTACTGTCATCAGCCTAATGGTAGAGGGTACCTGCTCACTTGGCTATCAACAATTATACCCTGTTTTAATTCAGCATCACCTGCACTAAACCAGTGCTGTACTTCTTCATTTGCTATATATACATAAGATACAAGAAATTCCAAACTGAAACAAATCTTTCTTTTGCTGATGGGGAAGAGCATTCACTATAAAAAGACATACCACATACTCAAAATACATCTTAAAAGAAACCAGTAAAACTTTAAATATCTTGTTTTTCAAACCCTTTACTTTCACTGGTTTGGTAGCCTCTTGGCTGATTTTGTGCCTAGATATAATAATGTATTTGCTAACTCATTCTTGATTTAATCCACAGACTCCTGCCATTTGTAATATATTGTGAATATTCCTTACCAGAGCTTCAAATGAGCAAAATAATATATTTCCAATTGCCCTACTCATATATTTTCCATGTCTTTGTTTCACCAGGCCAGTAATTATAAAACAGAACGCAGAATTTCTGTAGATTTCAGACAAAAAAGAAAGGAGAATTATGGGTGGGCGTAGCAAGCAACTTTTACACTTCTATTTGTATAGTCAACCACTATAACTATCCCAGATAAATCTTTCTCAGACATATGAAAACAGATCTACAGCAGTAAGACTGGTCTTTCAATTTTAAGCTCCATTTTAGATGCACCTATGGCTTGATGGGAGTCTGCTTAGCTTCTCAGGAAGGCTTTAGACAAAAGCCTGTGTGACTAAGGTGTGGCAAAAAGATAAACTAAGTCCATACACAAGTAGTATCAATACAAAACACACAGCAAACAATACAACAACCTGGAAAACATGCAACATCCTTTGCAGAAGAGCATGACTGGTTTTATTTCAAGGAATCACCACTACAGCAGTTCAGCTTGTCCTTGGATGTTGTTGCACTCCGAGCAGCAAGGGACAAGTGCCGCCATACAAACTGCTATCCCAGAGGTTTAAATTCAGGCTTAACTTTGAGTCACGGATGCAAACCTCATTGTGTAAGCTTTTGCTTCTAAGCAGTTAAAATCTCTCTTAAATACCTGGGAATGATATAGGTGTAAACTATTACCTCATGGAAATGGCACCCGCACTTCCCTTGCAGGAATTCTTTGTAACGTCCCATGGTGATGACGAAGGTGTCAACAACTTCATAGCCAAAATTTTTTGCTGTATCCAGAATAATTAAGTTTTCGTTCCACAGGTTTTGCATTTCTGCCTGCATTCCAGACAAAATATTGCAGTGTCTTGTCAGAAGGACTGTTTAAAAGTTACTGTATTCTGCCATGGAAGTGAATCGTAAGACTGCATTTTGAGTAAAGCAAGTATGGAATCATAAGATCATAGAATAGTTAGGGTTAGAAAGGACCTTAAGATCATCTAGTTCCAATCCCCCTGCCATGGGCAGGGACACCTCATGCTAAACCATCATGCCACCCAAGGCTCTGTCCAACCTGGCCTTGAACAGTGTCAGGGATGGAGCATTCACAATGTCCTTGGGCAGCCTGTTCCAGTGCCTCACCACCCTTACAGTAAAGAACTTCTTCCTTATATCTAACCAAAGTCTCCCCTGTTCAAGTTTACACCCACTACCCCTTGTCTTGTCACTACAGTGATGAAGGGTCCCTCTCCAGCATCCTTGTAGGCCCCTTTCAGATATTGGAAGGCTGCTCTGAGGTCTCCATGCAGCCTTCTCTTCTCCAGGTTGAACAACTCCAATTTTCAAATCCTGTTTTCATACGAGAGGTGCTCCACCTCCTGATCATCCTTGTGGGCTCCTCTAGACTTGCTCCAACACCTGCATGTCCCTCTTATGCTATACTCCAGACATGAATTACCATAAATTCACTCTTGAAAACAGTTATTACTCCAAGGCTGTTGTAGATTTTTGCAGGAATTATAATTACTTTTCAGGAGTTGTGAAGCTTCTTTCATATGAAGATTTCAATGCTGTTCATAATTACTGCATAACTGGTTTTAATATGTGCTTAGCTAATGTGAGGTGTAAAAAAATTAAAAAAAAAAATACTATTATAAAGTTGTCTGTAATTAATGGTGAAATTGCTCCTGTAAAATAAAATTCATTTTCAAATCAAACTCATTGAGACTATTGCTTAAAAATGAATACAGGGCCATGGGCATCTTAGAAATGGTTACACTGAAGAACAGATTGTTATTTCTAAAGATGATGCAGCAAGGCCAGGAATAGAAAAATGCTAGCCATAAATTTGTCAAAGTGGTGAATTTGACACTGCAGACTGAAGGGCTTTGAGAGTAGCTGGTGTAATCCAGAAGTCCAGAGCACCCAAGCCACATGGATAACTTGGCATGTGATTCCAGTATTGAAAGGGAAAAGAACGTCAGTTACACTGGTCAATGTAGCTGATTTCTGAAGGAATTTCATAAATTTACTGGAAAAGAAACAGAAAAGGTAAACCTGGGAAACCATAATACTCCTTCTATCCTTGTCTCACCTTCCTTTGATCAAAGCTCTGCTTCCTCTTCCTAGGAGTGAACCCTGCTGAAAGCCATGGGGAAAGCCATGATGTTTCTTCATGTTGATACTAACAATTTCCCTTCCTGCATCCTAATTTGGTCATCCAGATAAATTAAGGAAATGGTTGGAATCAATAAGAAGGCATTCAGTAGAGGCAGATAATAGTAATTTAGACAGAAAGAATGGAGGAAATATGACAGGGCAGTCTCCATAACAAAAAGAAGGGTGAGAGTAGCAGCAGGTCCTACAACAGTGTGTTACAGTTGCAAAAAGATGTGGGCACCAGTCCCCAGTGTGATAGGAGTAACGTACTTAAACTATGAAAGCAAATAATTCTCTCTTTTCAACACCTATGAATAGCTGGAACATTACACACAGCTCTGGTAGGCGCCATTTAATCCATTCTGCCCTCCAGCTCTTCCCATCCCTCTGTCACCCACATATTTTATATGGACAGTTCAATGGAGAACCACCGTTCAAATTGTAAATAAAAATATTGAATTGAATGAGTTACACAGTGCACAGGGCCCATCTCTTGCTCTGAGAGTCTTGGATATGATTTAAACTGACTGTAACAACCCACTGACATACAAATAACAGACTAGATTCACCACTACATTCCAACTGCTCTGTAATGTTCTGGTTTCATAGGCTGGTTAAAAGGGATTTATGGATAGCTGTGCAATGCAGCCAGACCAGTGAATCTGATCCAGCAGTAACAATGCAGGAAGCTTGAGGAGGGCCCATTCTCGATGCGATATGAGGAGAAATCTGCCTATCCCCAGCTCCATTTCTCACCTTCAGTATCAGACTTAATATTGGAGCTTCTGGTTCTTGGGATGGCTGACTGAGCATGGGTGTTCAAACAATGGTGGAATCCATGAAATATGGCAAATTGGTTTGATCCATAATTGCAAGCAGTATGAGCAAATGCAAACATTAATCTTTCTTTGATCCATTTAAAGCTTGCTCAGCAGAGGTAACATATTTTGACCAGACAGTAAAATTATTGCTGAAATGACAAGTCTTCCATGAAAATGCACTCTAAAAGTACTGTAGCTTACCTGTGATAGAGAATGTATTCCATCCACTGGCAGGTGAAAGCCCATCCCTATGGATTTGATAATTACCAGGATATTTGACAGATTTTCCCTGTTTGGAAAATAAAAACAAAAAAGGTCACAGATTTTATTTAACAGACACATCAAAAGATACTGCATTTTAGTCTTTTTCACTAAGGTTTTCAAAGTCACTTAAGTGCACACACACATGAGAAAACAAATGAAGTGGTTTGTTAAGTTGGTTTTTGTAATTTATTATATCAAGACTTAAAATAACACCAAGTACATAACATTACCTGCTCAACACCTTTTGGATAATTTGCAGGTGATTGGAATTAAGCCACTGAACACCACCTACAACTAATACGGTCCGGTCTGTGTTCTCCAGGGGACGTGATCTGAAACCCAGAAAGCAAAACCACGTTGCCTTAAAACAGATGGCAAACATTTTAACTGCATTGCATTACACTTCAATGAACTGTATCTGGCATCCTGATCAGAGGCCTGATGTCATTTTCTACTATTTTTCAACCACACAATACAGCCTGCACACGTTATGTTTAATTGTTTACTGACTTTAATTGTAAAATCTGTTAAACTCATTTGTGACTAGAATGAGAATACAAACAAGCTAGCAATAGTTTGTACAGTACCTCTCCAGCAGTTGTTCTAGGGCTTTTTCAAAAGTCGGTCTCTGGTTTGAGCTCATCCAAAACTGGGGGTAGTAGGAGTAACTGATGAATGTTTTCCCCTCGTTGATATTATGATAACATTTAACATCATGAGTCTTTTGCCATTCCTGAAGAGTCTTATTCACTCTTTCTATTAGATAGTACATCATCCCTCTGTTAGTTGAGTCACCTATAAAGAGAATCTTTGGATGGAAAAGGATAGTACTTACTTAGAAGTTACACACTCCGAAACTCAAAAGCTAAGAAAAGAATACATATAGTCTAGATGTCTTTTAAACCCTTCTCATAAGGTTCAAGAAATACCACTGTGAGCTGCCAGCTCTTCAGACATCTCAACATTAAAGTTCCCCTTTAGCAAAAACTGCGTGAACTGATTAACAAAAAGTTGTATTTCAAAGAAAAAACTACAGGTTATAGATGGCCATAGCTGCACAGCCCTGCATTTTTCATACTTAATCATTTCTATTTTTTAAGTTTACTTTCAGCTGCTAGTACAGAGCCTCCTATGGCTGCTTGCAGCCTCCTGCTTTTGTTCCTCCAGTTTCTTATGTTGCTTGTTCCTACACAGCATGTCTTCATTAAAACATCTTCCATAAATGTGATTCGCCAGAATTTACACCAAGGTAACACCCACTCACACACATATATAAAGCTGTTGCCTTTTTTGTAGAGAGACGGCTTTTCTGCAGTTTCAGAGGGGGTGGAAAAAGAGGGTTATTTTGGTGGAAGACACGAACAGAGTCCCGTTATGTATTATGTGACCACCAGGAAGCATTGTTGCCTGAAGGCAGAAGTGCTGTCAAAAAGACAAAAGTACTTCAAGTATAGCAGTCTTCACTGGGCAGCTCTGAACCTGCAAGTGAATGACTAAGTCAGATTTGGGCTTGCTCCTACTCATTCTCTAGACTTCCCAGAGAAATCAAACATCTCTGTATGTGGAGACCACAGAACTTATATGGGATTTTTTAATGCAATTTCCCTATTTTTTTAGTGGCTAGAACTATCATTTCCTCCTGCTGAAGAGAATATTTAAGCAATAACAAGAATCCAAAAGGGAAGAGAAACCAGGTTCACTGTGGTTTGCCAATGAAACTGTGTGTGTAGTCAGTTACTACCACAGTCACCTCAACCAGAAATCCACATAGATGAGCATAAATATAAAACTGTGAGTCAGAAACCCCACAGGGCCATAACACAGTAACAGCCCTGTCTTCTGCACAGCAGTATGCAACTTCTCCTACCTCTGACACTCAGAGTAGCTGGCACCTTGTAAGCTGGGTTTTGTTGTTTGGTATTTTAATTTGATTTGGGGCTTGATGCTTGGCCACTTCCACCTTGAATATTTAGTTATGCAAATAAAATTCTGACTACACAAGTTTACGTGTTTAAGAATACATTTCCAAAGCTCCTCTTAGAGATTTTTTGTGGTGAAAGCATCTCAGACTCCTCTTATCTTATACCTCTCTATCTATTACCTTCAGGACTGTCAGTTTTAGGAACTGATTCCAGTTGCCACTATAAGCCTACTCTGATTAAAAATAAGCTACAACAGTATGCCAATGATGGTTCCCAAAGAACAAAATCAGTTTCAGATGAGCATACTCTGATCTGGTGGCAGGGTCAAGAATGGGCATGACAATGGCTTGAACTTCCTAAGCCTTGCTCATTGTGGGCTGCCGAAAATTAAAATAAAGCAAAATGAGCACTGGGCACATAGAGGTTCTTTTACCTCCTGTCCTGGACCTTTCAAAGCTGCTTCACAAAGTAAATTCTCAAACAGCTGCTGTTCATGCTTGTGTTGCCCAAGCACTTATCTTACATGCAAGGGGATTTCCAAATCTTTCCCGCTGTGTCAGAAGAAACCTTTTTAAACCAAGCGCAACATGACTCACAGAAGCTAGGGATCCTTGGACCCTTGGAAGGACTGGTTGGATATTCACTCTTTCCCTCTCTGACAGATGTGAACATGCACACAATTATTTACAATTAGTAAGATAGTCCATGGTTATGATATGCCCTAATTATAAAGTAGGTTAACTTGAGGTTTTAAACAATCCTTTTAACTTGCAAAATCTCTCCAGTCTATCTACATCCATGTCTCTTTAATCTCCATTTCGTAAGTCCATCACTGTATTATCTAAATGTATGTCTATTTAAAAAGCAGTTTTCAGATATTAGCAGGCAAGGATATCATTAACTTGCAATGTGGGTGAGAACATTGCTGTAAAAACACAACACAGCATTAGCAGAATAACAAACAGGCTCTACTAGGTCATACGCATAAAGCAGTTGGTAGAACATGCTAAATCGTTTCTCTTCTACTTGTAGTAACATATGATACCATTTTGTTATCATTGCACATAAGGATTTCTAATTGCAAAGGAGCATTTCAGCTATTAATTGTACTGATTTGCAGATGTGGCATTTTTATCTCACTCTTCATTCTACCATGGCTAAGATTCTGATAGATACTTTTCTCCTTCTAACTGTATTTGGTCTAATCTCATCTACTACAGATTTAAAATAACAGAGTACCCTTCATGGGAAAACAGAAGAGAAGAACCATGGCCAAGACCAATGAACAAAGCTTAGTCATGTACTTTTCAGGTTGATGGGCCATTTGTCTGCAGGATGACTAAAGCATCAGACATACATCAAGTTATAATTTTACCAAAGAATAACACTTGCACAGAGCCAGATGTTTTCAGTGTTGCAAATGTTTTGTGTGAAAAATTCCATTATAGCTTAAAGGCTTAAAAGATTGCATAAGCATAGTGAAATTCACTTCTTAACCAGACCTATCATTATGAATTAACCACACTTAGGAAACCTAAACACCTGTAAGTCCAAAACACTACTTAATTCTAAAATATTATTAAGAAATTATAAGTTAAAATTCCTGTTTTAACAGCTGAATTTTAAGTACTTCAGCAAATATTGCCTTTTCATATTTCCTGTTCTTAATTACACATGACTCAATGGTACTTTATTATAAGACTAAACTCTGAGTAGCATTTCTCAATGATGAGCAAAATATATATCCCCCCTGCTATTGAAGCCAGTTTTCTATATGTTGCTAATTAGACAAAAAAATACCTGTTAGAACCCCTTTTTATTGACCCAATTTTTAGAGTTCTTGTATGAAAAAAAGAAGCATTAAATCTTAATAGAATTACATAAATATTACAGCAAAACCTTATTAATCACAATTACAAAGGATTTTGCTGATCCAATATAATATAGTCATAATATTTTTATTATGATTGCCAAATTCATTGATTCAATTAGGACATACAGATGGAGTTCCCTAAGAACAACACGGCATACATCTCATCGCCCTTAGTTAAAAATGGAAAAGACCAGATACCAGAAGTAGACTGAATGAAAATCTACTTAGCCAGAATCACCTTATCCTCAATACTCAAGAATTTTCCTGTTTGCTGTGTCTAAAATGCAAACATATGACTGACTGGTCTTGATAACGCATCCTAAAGCAAAGTAGGGCCTCATAAACTGTTTTCATGGATGTATATCCTTTCTCATGTCTCCACCAATCTGGATGTTACTATTTTGCTACAGGTGGTCTAATGTTTTTATGAAATAGTTGCCTGGTTTCAGCTGGGACAGAATTTATTTACTTCCTAGCAGCTGACATAGCGCTGTGTTCTTTATCTCAGTTTTTAAAAGGAATTTTATTATTTTTTTAATTCTCTCCCCCCTCCCACTGGGGTGGAAGGAGTGAACGGCTGCATGGTGCTTAGCTTCCTGATAGGTTAAACCACAACACGTAGAAACAACTTTGCTCAAACACAATTTTATATGCACACAAACTAAAATAGCAGTTACTGATGATATGAAGTCAACCGGAAGTCATAGCCAGGGAAAATGAATTTCTGTTATAAAGAGGATGATAATTTTGGAGATGAGATCTGAAAAACACAGATTTTAATATTAGACTTGAAAGCAGCCTGGAGTTAGAAAGCAAATTAGAAAGCATTTTTGAGAGCTTATTTATGATGCAGACAGGAAAGAAGTGCTCTGTTTGGGTGACCATAAACATATTTCAGAAACATTGACAAATGCATAGAAGAAACTAATGAGCAAGAGACATATTTGAATGCTACGTTTTACTGCTGCAACATGAGAAAAACAGAAAGACTGAACTTAAAGATACAGTTGATTTTACATGTGCTGCATTTCATTAAAAGCAGAAAGACAAGCAGGCTTAAATGAGCTTTTTTCTTCCATTTTTTTTCTTACTTTTTTTTTTTTTAAATAAAAAACTAATAAGGGAGCATAAGTAAGCTGCCTGCAGTTATCATAGTTGGAATTTGACAGCGGCATAAAGATTAACACCTGCTATTTAAAATAAAAGACATAATTACAGATACTTATGCTGCTTATAACATCTTACTGTGATGTTTTTAACTGTAAGAAGGAAAGCTAGCAGATCAAAATCCTGAAGCTAAATTATATTTTTTTTTTTCCAGGACAAAGCCACAGAGACTTCAGCCTCGTGACTCTCAAATGTCACTGTTTGCTTTACCTGTGATTCCTGGTGAAATCTTGCAGGACCCCGATTTTTTTACGAAGGTACTCACAAGTGAAATTCAGTCATCATAGAAGGCTGTTAGTGTTCTGATGGAAAGTTTGATGTCATTTGACTCAAAGACACTACAGACATACATGCTTTTGTTTTTCCAACGAAGGATTGGCAATTATGTGGAGGTTTTATTGTCTTCATTCAGACTAGACTTTGAGCAAGAATTCAAATGTAGATCATATAGATGACTGCTTTGTAAAGAATTTTGAACTCCAGAGACCAGTTACAAAAGTTGAATATTCAAAATATGGCAGCATACTAAAAAATCACAGAATACAGAAGCGCTCATGTTAGTTGAGCCCATTTTGAGAAGTGGACATATGAGAGAGTTCTGTTGGTCTGTCATGGGTTCAGCAGTAGCAGTCATTTTTCTCCTTCTTAGTAGTTGGTGCAGCACTGTGTTTTTGACTTGTG
>JANRGW010005941.1:0-17044 GCA_024733675.1 Psilopsiagon aymara
GAATACCTGTTTGGTCAGTTTGGGTCAGGTGTCCTGTCTCTGCTTCCTCCCGGCTTCCCCTCCTCCCTGGCAGAGCAAGAGGCTCCAAAAGTCCTTGGCCAGACCAAACATCACTAAGCCATAACTAAAAACATTGGTGTTATCAGTGCTATTCTCAGGCCCAAGTCAAAAACACAGTGCTGCACCAACTACTAAGAAGGAGAAAAATGACTGCTACTGCTGAACCCATGACAGTCCTTTCCAACCTTAACTATTCTATGATTCTATGATTGTAACACACAGTTATGGAAATTAGGGGAATGTAAAAAAAATGCATTATCTTGAAGGTCCTTTTCTACCTTGGCTTCAGGGTTTGAGGACATCTGTGGGTGTGGGTGTCTTTGGATGTGGTTTTCAATTTCTAAGTATCTAAGCAATCAGGGCAAACTCATAATACATGATTAGTAAAATACTACTGGAGCCACATAGAATTGTAGAATAGTTTGGGTTGGAAGAGACCTTCAAATCTTTTGTACCTGTTCATTGCATGGGGGTGGGACTAGATGACCTTTAAAGGTCCCGTCCAACCCAGACTATTCTATAATTCTGTGAATTCAGATGCCCTTAAATAGCCTAAATGTGTAAGAAATTCTAAGATGGATATTGTCTTCTATGTCATATGAATTCATGCTGTTCAGGAAGGCAGTTTCCTATTAAATACTCCTGAAGCTGTCTGAAGAATCACCCGTATTGAGAAATGGTACAATCATGTTTGGAAAAATGTTCTGAAATCCAGGTAGATTTTAAAAATGTTACCTTTATTTTCAATTACTACTGATGGGTTTGATTTGGGGGTTTTGCTTCCATTTTCCTACTAGTGTCTCCCATGTTTCCTTGCATGATTTGTCATTGGTTGGGTGCCAGCAAGGTGAGGAGTAAAGAGAACAAGACCCAGTATAAAATGCTTCTGTGTAACCAATGTGAAGTGTATCAGAGAGTATTAGCTTCAGAGCTGTTCAAGGAAAACCAACTTGGATAATTTTTATTCCATTATGAAATTTAAAGCATCAATTTTCAGCCTAGAAGAGACTGAAAAATTAAAAAATGAAAGAAAAATGTGAGAGATTTTGCTAGAGAAAAATTTCTCATCATCTGCTTCACGCTCTGAAGAGGATTCAATTCAGTTCTGAAAGAAAAAGCATCTTCTGTTGAGCGCCTCTCCAGTGAAGGGCTTCTTTGGAGGCCCCCATGTCTCCTTTAACATTTGAGAGCTGCAAAGAAGACAGGTCTGTAGATACCTTTGAACTAGATGTTCACGTCTTGCAATCATTTTATACAGGTCCCTTGTTTCACTCTGAGAACTATTTCAAATATCTTAAAAGCAAGAAGACATTTGGCCAAGCAGTGAAAACACATGGCTGCATGGAGGCCGTGACCCCTCAGGTAGCAGCTCATTCTCTCCAGGCTTGTATGAACTGCGATTTAAATGAAAAAAGTAACAACTTGCTTCCCAAGGTCTTCTGAGGCACTGATACGTCCTCTCCCTTGGAATGAGAGTGTGAGCCAGACAAAGGTGAGAAAATACAGTCCCTCCCTGTGTGGCTCTTCTGCAGAGGAAAAGAATAATTGTTGCCTAAATTCATTTTAATCTGCACTCTGTCCCTCAGACCCAGGCTTTGCCCTGTGTCAACCAACCATAAACCCCTAAAGAGCATGGAAATAAGTTATTTTTGGCCTTCGAATTGCATAATTTTCGAGGTGAGATGTTTAGCAGATGATGGTGAAATAAGGAAAGCTATAGATCTGGCTGTGTAACTCATTGCGCTATGCAGCTGAACGTGCTGAGGTCTGGAGAGGAGTGGTGTTAATGGGCTGTAGCACATAGGAAGTGAGCAGGGTGAGTGATAAGGTCTGGATCTGGGGTTTGACAATTCCCTCTGGTGCCTGAAAGATCCAGCATTTCTAATGTTAAAGGGTCTACTGCAGGAGACGGATGGCATGATGAATAAAACCATCTGTTTTTTGCTCTCGTCGCAACAAATTCAATATTAAGGACCCACAGGGGTTCCAGTTGGGTCCAAAAATCCCTATTTGCTAATGTGTACCACATGCAGTAGCCATATCTAACTGGCTTCCTGTAGCAGCCTGTTGGTGGCTTTGGGGATGTACCAAACAAGGAGGACACTAATGTACTCTGCAGTATGTGATGGGCTAGGACCAGTGTGCTGTACAAGCCTTGGAGAACTTATGTGATCTGCCCAAATTAAGTAAATTCTTTGGTTAATGTAATTCATGGCTGGAGCTCCTCTTGCTTATTTCCATCACAAGAGGAAGCCCATAGTACATTGCTTTCTTTTGGACAAGGAAACAAGATACAAGCTGGGAAATGCATTTCCATGTTTGACTACCAGGGCTAGAAAGACAGGAAAGGGCCACTCTCTGTTTCCTAGTCTGCCACTTCAGGCTAATCACAAATGACAGTGTTTTGGGTCCTTAATTTAAAAAAAAAATAAGAAAAAGGAAGAGGAAATTTGCCAAAGGTATCTGATATTTTTGGCTGCAGGAGGCAGCACATATTAGCGTGGTTTGAGCATACACCAGCATGGTTCCTTCCATTTGCTGCTGACCTCAGCTGGTCACCGCTGATGGCACCACCAGTGCCTATGCAACCCCTGAGTGCTTTTTCACATTTTGTATTTGTGTGCCTGCTGCATCAGCACTTACTGCCTATGTTGTCTGCCACTCTTCTCCAGCAGTTCCCTGGCAGACACATCCCAATAGCAAATCTTCCAGAGCTGCCACACATGGAAATGCACTATGCCCTGTGTAATAGATGGCTCCTGAGCAGCTTCCAGAATAGCAGCCACTTGAGAGAAAACCCTGCTCTCGGATGCATAAATGTGGATTATCCACAATCCAGGGGGAATAAAAATCTGTTGCTCTGTGCTGTGCATCACAATGACAGCTCCCAGAAAGCCACCCTGAACACCCAGAAATCCAAACATGAAAACCACTGCTGCAGTGAAATGATGCCAAGCAGATTAGAAAAATATTAGAAAATACCAAAATCCAGGGCTTAAAGGCAGGCACTGAAACCTGTATGTAGGCATGTAAATGAATACGATTTCACAGTCTAAGGCATCGAGCATCCAAAGTGGCTATGAAAGATGAGGATATAAAACTGATGTGCAGATTCAAACAGACCCATATACCAACTTGATTGTACTCTTATCTGCTGAATCACAGCTTCTATTGCAAAAGAATTATTGTCCCTCTACTTAATACTTGTTAATCAACACTGCAATTTACTCAGTTCCCCCTGGTCTTATTAAGAGCTAACAGCAATTTTCAGCAAGTTGCCAGATAGTGAAGGCTGCAACTTTGACAGAACATGTGAGAAACCATTTCTTAGCTTCTATAGAATAACATCCATAATTTTAATTGTTAAATATTGTTAAATTTTATCTGCTACATTAGTTTGCATAATCCAGTAGTTTAACAATAAGCTAATACTCTTGTTTAGTAACCTAGAATGGGCTCTGAAATGTGGGTAAGAATTAAAATGTGTGAATAATTAAATGTGAGCACCTTCCAGCCCACCCTGGGCTTTTTTCTAATTTATTTATGTAAGAAAGCCATTGACTCATGGTGAGTTTTAGATTCAGCAAGAATTACTAACCACACTTCTAAAGCAAGGCATTAGAACAAGTATCTTTAGGGACAGCTAATGACTCTCTGAACTCTTATTTTCGTGGAAAACAGGATTTTCCTGCTCCACCTTTTTTTCTGCCCAGCTGCTTTGAATTAAAGCCAACTCTTCCAGGGCCCATTTTTCTCTCACTTGTACCAGTGTAAATCAAAAGCTAACTGTGTTAATGTCACTAATGTAAAATTGGAGGAAATGAGAGAAGAATTAGCTTGGGTAAAATCTAATTTGCTTTTTGCTCCGTATCTTTCCAAGTTGCATTCTAGATTAAATATACTCACCAATGTACACAAATGGGAAACCGACACAGCATACCATCTGTCTGGGAGAGGGGAATTCATGACTTTTTCCCAACCATCCAGTCTTGTTATAAAGGAAACAAAAATGGACAAGGCACTTCACCAGTTTCATGCTAAGAAAACACAACAAGAAAGTCACCTACTGATTGCAATTCAAGGCATCTAGTATAAGTCAGACTTTGGAGAGCAGCTGCAACCCTGGACATGCAGGGTTAATGTCTGTTTATACAAGCCCCACTAGCTGTCATTTCAGTTCTCTTCCATCCATATTTGCCATTGCCCACACATACAATAGAGCTCTTTTCAGAGATGACATAATGTAGTGTTTTGCAAAAAAATGGGGTGAAAGTGTTCTTTTCATCCTGCCAATGGGAAAGTTGTCTTACGTGCTTCTGCAAATTACTGCCTTGAGGCAGAAAAAGCTCTTTGTAATACTTTGGTGCTAAACCAGGTACCTAGTCATCTATCCAGCAGGGTCTAACATAGCTGTATCCTCTAGAGAGAGCTGGATGCCTTTGAACTCTCTTTCCCAGCAGTGCTGCTGCGTTGAGGTACACTTTCAGATGCCATTTGTCTCTGAGGAGGTGTGCTACAGCTGCAATACACATTTTATGAGTTCTGCAGAAAGAAATGGTCCCTCAGAAAAGACAGTAGCTACATTCAGATGCATATTTTGCTAGCCTGTCCTTCTGACAACCACTGACAAACGCAAATGCTCTGGTTATAACATAGCAATCTTAGTGCATCTTTCTCCTTATGGAAAGTATGGGAAAGGTTGGGTACAGTAAGTCACAGAGTTTTGGCCAAGCTGGAGATGGTAGGATGGTCAACATGAAGAGCTCAATAACTTCTGAGTGGTTAAATGCAGGGGGTGCTCAGGGTGGGATAGGTATATCCAACACCACATCTCTGTGGGACAAAGCAGTGCACCTGAGCTAGTCATCTAGTCACTAAAAATGTGCTGAGCAAAAGGAGGTTGGTCCCAGGTGCTTCCAAACCCTGAGTCATCCACGCTGTTTAGGATGTGTCTGCTCACAAAAAGGTGAATTGCTTGTGAAGCAATTATTCAGGCATCTTCTTTGGGCATAGCAGCTGGGCTGGGATGCCCTTGCCTTTGCTCTCCAGCCTGAACTCATACTGCAAAAGGTGGATACAGCCAGAGGGAGCAGGATAGCATTTACCAGAGCAAAAATAAAATCAACAAACCAACATGTTGAGGAGTTCATATTCCAATGGAGAAAAAAATTGTTATTTCTGAGGGATTTGTGTAAATAAATACCTAATTTGGAAAAAAGGAGACTAGATGAAGTGAAAATGGCCTTTGTAATCTCCAAGGTTATAAGTCCTTTTAACTGTCATGATCTCAATACATGTCTGGGACAGAGTTTGTGGCTAGAGATCTTAACTCTCCCCACAAACACAGTTTCACTCAAAAATCACAGCACTTAACATTCCTGACAGCAAACCAGCACTGCTCCCTCATTACCAGGTCACAATGTGGGAAGGAAAATCCTTTCATCTTGCTATGGGTCAACTTGATTTTCTGATTTTCCAGTGGATTACTGAGGCAACCGATTGTGGATGTTTAATGATTCCAACCAGCCTTCCCTCTACGCAGTGCTGGTTAAATGAGAATTGACTTCCCAATGAGGGTAGTTACTGGATAACTCGAGTTTCTCTTTGTCCAGCTGTGTCCTACAGCAGAATTATTTTTCAGGGTTAGAGAACTGGTTTTCTTTGAAACTGCAGTTTCTTAACCCAGCCTAGGTTTAGGAGTGCAGGTTGTTTAAGCTTTAGTTTTCACATACTGGTTCTTACGATGCCATTCTTAAGAGCTCCAAAAGCTTGCCAGTGTTTTCTGCAATTTTCTCATAAATATATTTGTATTCCCAAACACTCTCCAGTGCTTTACACAGAATAAATTCTTAAAGGCTTTGCAGTGTAAGGTGATTTTCCAAGCTCTTGAATCTGTGTCTCTTTCCTATGCTTACTGCAATTGCTTTTTCAACATGGTTTTAAAACCAAGCTGTGTCAGGCCCATATGCAGTGCGTTATAGCAGTTTCCGGGTATCTCAGCTTTAATACTTGCCCATCAGAGGAAGACATCTTCATTCCACTCTTTAGAGCTCTCAAGTTTTACAAGACCATCTAATTAAATATCACAAGAGTTCTATGAAACCGATTAATAGTAAGTGCCTTGTTTTCATGTGAGTAAAATAAAATATGGTTGAGTAAATGACCTGCCCAAGGCAGAGACCAGACTGGTGTTGAGTGGTTCTCTCCTCTATGGAAGAGAAAGCAGGGTTGCCAAGATGCTCTTTTGCTTTGAACTCCAGCCAAATGACTTATGTTCAGTTCAGGAATGGTCAATTTTATTGCTTTATCATGTAGTTAATAGCTGCATATTGCCACTGGGTAACAAGCAATTCCCTTCCACTCCCCCACTTATAATACAGGTGAAGCATTACAGATGATATGGCTTCAGAATGGCAAACACCAATTCATGCATTTCCCAGGGGGGTAAAAAAAGAAGAAAAATACTAGGGGAGGCTGTTCCTCCCTGTTAAACCTGCAGATGCAGACTGCCAGTGCACTGTTACACTTACAGACCCCTTTCTGGAAAGGTGTATTTATTTTTATTGCCCCATGTCACCTATAGACAGTGGACAGAGGAAAAATTTGGTGGCAAAGTGCACCCCTGAGTGGGGACTGTTGCAGTCGCCATCCCAGAAACACCTTCGGAGCTGGGGACAGTCTTCTCATGCTCTCTGCCCACAGCTGTGCTCCCTTCTGCTCACTTTCACCCCAAAAGATGCAAACCTCAGCCCTGATTCTCTGTCATCTTCTACCTGCAGTTGGGTGAATCCCACTCCACCAAAGTCCCGATTTCAGGAGGTGCTAATTAATCCAAGGAAAGCCCATGGCACCATCTAGAGGAAGGAAGAAAATACTGTAGCTTCTGGGTTGTGTTTCCTCTCCTGTGAGGGTCAGATGGACATGGAGACAGGCTGGAGGGAATCAGGAGAAGGTTTTTGAGGTGGAGGAGGGGGAGTGTAAATTTCGAGAGGAATAAAACAGATCCAGTTACTTTCTCTGTGGCTGTCTGGTGATCAATAATGAGGTGTTCAAGGACTAGATTTGAAACAATCTGGAGACGATGGAAAAGTCTCAGGCAAAAAAAGCATTTGTGAAAGTCATCCTCAAAAAATGTGTCAACTTCTTGAAAAGCCTGGTCAGTCTTTTTGTTTTTTTCCCATATCTTCACCTCCAAAAACTTACCGAAAACCCTGTGATTTCCTGCAGCAATTCTTCCCACCTCCCCTTTGGTGACACCCATATCCCCTTGTGGCCTTTTCCCTGCCTTGTATGCTCCCCAAGGTATGAAGCACATTTTCACCTTTCTAAGAAGCTCTGCAGAAGGGTTAGAATTGAATACAGTGGACAAAAGACAAAATTAGATGTTGGGAATTCTGTAATATTAAAGTCAATAACATTAACAAGATCAGATGATGTCTTATATGATCTTACGCGTAGTTTCCAAATGGGTAATACTGATTTCAGCTTGGCTGCTTCTCAGAGTTTGTGCATCTCAGGGTGAGAGTTGTTACTGAGTTATCCATCTAATAATATGCTGTGACTTTGGTCACCCTCACAGCCTTGCTTTGCTTGACTATTGCACTTAAAATTACTGTAGAGTTCTGTGAAGCCCTGTGTAGGTTCTGTCTGCAGCCCCTTCCTCATAGCGATGCCACTGGTTTGCTGTGCCCTTCTGGGAAGGACCCACTTAGACAGGAGAAGCAATGATCAGGTAGGGTGAGCCATGATTGAGTAAGCTCAGGATGCTTCAGCCCCCATCCACAGCCAAAGTGAACCTTCACCCGTCATGGTTCACTTTGCAAGAGCTTCTCAGCAGAACTGTACTGGTGAAGCTCCTATCTCTCATCTCCATTGATTCCCAAACGCTGGTGCATTAGGCAGGCTTGTGGCATGGAGAAATCACCCTCTTCATAGGAGGCTGAGGAGTCTGATAAAGCTTCAGTGAGTGTGGTAGCAGTTCTAGGGGTCTTTTCCTGCATCACAGGGGACCAAGTCATGTCATGGTGGTGGCGCCCCATCTTTCAACCTCAGTGTGCTTTTTGCTGGTGGTGGCCTCCAAAAGCTCTGGCTGAATGAAGCAATACTATAGATATACAAAGAAACTTGAGACATCTTTCAGTGAATTAGAGGGAGCAGGGAAATTGGTGGGATCTGGAGGATTCTCCTTCAGTGGGCGAACGATTATCTTCAGGTACATGCTGAAAAATTATACTTCTGTGGTGAGGCTGTATCACCACACGATGGCATGCTCTCTCTTCAGCAGATGCTGGTGGGTGTATGTTGCAGCTCAGGGGCTGGACGTTCTCTTCTGATGGCCCAGCAGCCTAAAGCATTCATCTCTTGAAAAGCAAGGTTGAACTTTTGAAAGACAAAGGGGGCTGCAATTCCAGTGGGAACTGCAGCCCCATTTACAGAGGACTTCAGAAGATTACAGAGACTCCAGTTCTGGCTGGAAGAAAATACTGAAGACTGCAGGGAAACTGCTGAGCTGATGTGAAATGTCCTGCTGTATATGTAAAGTCAGGATCTTTGTAGGACCTGCTAGTCAATGATATGTTAAACATTAGGAGAACTGCAAATACACTCATTGCAACCCTACATTTGCTTTCATTTCATTCTTCCATAGTTCTGCTCATGCAGGAAAAATAATGTCTTTTGAATGTGTATTATACAGTGCTTTGCATAAAGGATTTTTGGCTACTTTGGTCCCATTGCATTGTATGTGTTAAAAGAAAAGACAGAGACCTGGAAGCATAAGCTGCTAAAGGATGTTGTAAATGTTTTAATGCTGGAAATAGTGCTGATCTTTGACATCTGGCTAGTGGGTGAGAAGATGATTTAGAGATAATCGTACCTATCATTTTCTTTTGAGATGCTGCAAAGACTTAACTCCATGTGCTCAGGACTAAATCTTAGAAAATATAGTTTCATCAACACAAAAACTTTCCATAGGAACATGTCAATTGAATTATGTATTCGGAAATAGCATACCAAAGCCAGTGTTCTGAATTCCAGCTATTATTGGCAATGTTCTTGGAATGGAACCCTGTGATTTTTTTTCTCCTCCCAAATGGTTGGTTTCTAAATAGCTTCATTTAATCGTTAAGTTAGAAATTTTAACAATATCCTCTATTTGCCTTTCTAGGTAGGCTAGAATGAAAAATAAATGTGATTTTTTTAAAGGGTTTGATTCAGGAGTAAAAAGGGGGGCTATAGATGTTTTTCATTTGCAGGAGAGGAATATCTATGGCTTGGAAAGCAGTTTTCATTTGAAACTGAAACTGTAATGAAATGTGCTTGGTGAAGATCTGATGTGCGCTACAGGGCCTGAGAGAGCAAATCACTCTGCTACCCTGAACTCAACAGCAGCAGAATGAAACAGCAGGTTTCAAGGCTGTGATTACTCACCACTTCTTACTGCAAGCAAAGGCAGTCTCAGCAGATCTGGAAAGCTGGAAGGTCCTTGTTTTTCCAACTATGTAACCACAATAGTTTAACCAGAGATGTTCTTAGTTTTGGTAGGAAGTATCTAATTCTTTTCTACTTTCACTTTGCGTTAGCTGTGATCTTGAATCCAAGTCCAAACAGTTATCATCACCTTCCTCCTTGCACTCTTTCAAAGCTTCGTCACATGAAAGGAAATTGTAAAAATCCATGCAATTGCTGACTCTCCAGACAGGATGACTTTGAAGAAATTCCCTACAGGTGAATGCACTGAAAGAAGCAATTAAAAGGCAGTTCAGCATCACTGCAGAATTTCTTCCAAGTGTAATTCTTTCTGCATCAAAAGCCTATGATGAATGGATTGCAGAAATGTCATCATGTTATACTATAGCGTAATAATGACAGGTTCAATATTCATCTGTGGAGTGGTTTAGGTGATGCTGATCTTGCCTTGGAAACAGTATAGAGTAGGTAGCATGTAACAGTTTATTTCATCCCTGTTTTTCATGATTCTGTGAATTTGCAGATGTATAAATATACAAATACCATTCTGGTCCAAGCCAAATACCTATCAGCCATAGTTACAGCTAGTAAGTTAAGCGGAGGCTGTTCTTTTGCACACATATGGAAAATGCTTCTAATTCTTGGCTTTTCAAAAGCAGTGGCCACATCCAGACTTTGCAACACCACGAATGGTTCCTGGTCTGTGCAAATCCACGTGCAGTACAAACATATCTTGTCTCTAATATGGGTGTCTTGGTTTAAGCCCAGCTGGAAACCCAGAATCATGGAGCCGCTTGCTCACTCCCCACACTTCCTCCCCTGCTCCCAGAGGGATGGGGAGAATCGAAAGAATGTAACTCCCACAGGTTGAGATAAGAACAGTCCAGTAAGTAAGGTAACCACTGCTGCTACCACCAATAATAACAGTGATAAGGAGAATAACAGGGGAAGAGAATACAACTGCCACCCTCTGACTGATACCCAGCCTGACCCGAGCAGTGACCTAGCCCTTCCGGGTAACTGCCCCCAGTTTATATTCTGGGCATGATGTGCTGTGGTATGGAATACCTCTTTGGTCAGTTTGGGTCAGGTGTCCTGTCTCTGCTTCCTCACAGCTTCCCCTCCTCGCTGGCAGAGCATGGGACTCAGAAAGTCCTTGGTCAGAGTAAACATTATGGAGCAGCAACTAAAAACATCGGTGTTATCAGCGCTGTTCCCGGGCTGAAAGTCAAAGACACAGCACTGCACCAGCTACTAAGAAGGAGAAAAATGACTGCTACTGCTGAACCCAGGACAATGGTTAAATAATAAATGCTTAGAAAGAGCAAATAAAAAGAATGAATATGGAGTGCATTTTCTCTGTTGAATTTGCCCAGGGTCTGGTAATCTGTGGTTTAGTGATTTAAGGAATTAGACGGATGTGGTATCTGCTTCATGTTTATAAGTCCTAAACAGATCTGTAGCCACTGAAAATAGTATAATTAAATGCTGAGACCTTAGTCTTATTTTTTTTTGGCCATGAATTCAAGATTGTTTCCTTTCTATTCACTGAAACCAATTTGGTGGGTGCTGTTTTTGCTGCTCTTCCTTCTATAACCTCTAGCTGCATCTGTGTCTTATGTGATACAGATGTTTTCCTGGGCAGAACTTCTGTCCAGACTGTCATCATAGCTTGTCAAGATGACTATGCTATGCTTGTTCAGGAAATCCTAAGTAACTGCACCTTCTGTTCAATGATCTGCTCCAAATATTTCTTTTTCCCAGACTATTGTTTCTGTTACAACACTTGATTTCTCCATGAGTTCTTCTACGTCCAGACTTTTCCTTCTCTGTAATGTAGTATTCACATGGGAAAGGGGGAAATAATACTGATGACAGTAGTGTTTTTGAAGTCCTCCTTCTCTCTTAGATGTAGGTACCTTTACAACAGTTAGGTTCAGCCCCTGAATTCTACTTCTGGACACGGACAGCTAGCTCATTTTCCTTTTGAACAGAAAGGAAACTGCATTTTTCATTAGAACTGTGATGCTTATTGTTTTCAACAAGGTTGGAAGACATCTGAGCTTCTTGATATGAAGTTCTTCAGTTTCAGTGACTCCTGTTTCTAGTAGGAGAGTCCAAACCAGCTAGCTGTTAACATTAACTGAACACATATGCAGGAACACCCTACTTTCTTCCAATTGAGATTGTGTAGAGACAAACCCCCAGAATTTATGGGCATAGAGAGAGAATAAGCAAGGGAAAAATTTTTTTTTTAACCAAGTCAGAAGGCACAACTGGGAAATCCCAGGTTCTGCTCCCATCTCCCGTGCTGCTTTATTAAAGAGTCCTGACTAAAACAAACGAACCTGCTTGATGTCCATGAGCACAGGTAACTAAGGTTGCAGACAGTAGATGTAGCATCTTGTGCAGCAGTCTTTGACTTCTGCTTTGGAAGTTGCTGGATCTTGTGGTGACAGTGTCCAGGATCACTGGGGAATGCACAGGAACCCTCTGAGAAACTTAAGTGTGCTTGCAGCTGCCAGATAAGTTCAAGGTAAGGGGAACCACAAGGGCCTGTGCCTGAGGAAGCTCTGGTGTAGTCAGCTGCCTCTGACACATAGAGTGCCTGGAGGCTTTATTTCAGCTGCCCCTGAATAGGTAGGATCAAGCAGCCTTCAATCTTCTGCTTGAGAAAGAATGTACTATATTATTTTCATTCAGATCCACATATAGAATACTTCTTCACTGCCATAGGAAGCAAGAGGCTGAGAGCCAGAAATCATAGACTGTGCAATTCCTAATCATGCAAGAAATCCTAATTGTCTTGTCCTTTCTTAAGATCAGCTCCTGACTTACAGAACCATGCACACAGACAGGCATATGCCTTTATCTTCACTGCAACTGTTTGAATTTCTTTTAATATCTTCTTATAACACAAGTGTAGTTCTTGATTTGCTCTGTTTATTTCTAGCTGACCACTGCATTGCTCAAGCACTCTGATCTTCAGTGAGAAGGAACATTATGAATGTCTACAAAATGACACTGTTGACTTTAGCAGATGTGCATGTTTTGCAGTTGGTTCAGAGATAGCATTTCTTATATTCAGGAGAAGTCAGTTCATATCTCAGTTTGTATAATAAATTAGTGGTGCTATTTTACATTTTACTATATTTTTCCTAATTAAACATGACAAAGTCATTTGATATGGACAATTAAGTTCGTATTTGTGAGCAAACTATAATTAGCAATAGAGACACTGTGCCACTTTGGAATCTGCTTTCAGTGAGTCTAATAACATCACATAAAATGCAACTGAAAGTTTATCTTTAATTTAGTTATATCTTTTACAATTAACTTTTAAGACAGCCAGATTAGAAATAGGATGTTCAAACAAGATGACTTCATTCAGAGTACATACCCAAAACCTCCCAATTTTTAGGCTGTTTCAGCAAAAGATATGGTAAAGGAATTATACTCCTTACAGAAAATGCGTTTTATGACTATGTAGATAAGCATTTATCTTTTGAAAATTCTGAGGAAATGAACTTCCTGGTACGAATTCCGTGTCCCTGACTACTTCTCTGTGCAACTAAATGTTTCATTGAAACTGCTGAAAGATTTGGCTCAAAGTGCACACCAAACTTGTTAATTTTTTTTTTTTTCTAAAAATCAGGGAGATTGTGTACAGCTGCAATGATAATTCATATAGGAATCCTTGGGGTATTTTACAGCTATATCTAGAGTGTTAAACTAAACAGTATCAGGGGCTGGGCACTGGAACTTGATTGCCCAGTACTCTTAATATCTTCCCATGTGATTCTTGTGTATGCTGAGGAGTTATATCCAGAGACAATCCCTCAAAGGTAATTTGGGTACATTTACTCTATTTTTTTATTAAATCAGATTTTTTATTTTAAATCAGAATTTTTATTTAATTTTATTAAATCAATTATTAATGTCATAGCTGTGGTCATACTGGGCCAGTTAAGGCAATGCTACTGTTTAGTTCAGTAGTACAGATGTCATCTACCTCTCACAACAGTGAACTTCTTTACATAGTCAGCTGATGCCATAGGATTTGGGAGATTGAAATGCAAGAGTATGCCAGGAAGTACAGAGCCATTGAATCAGCTCCACCACTACTTTTTAGTCTCAATATTTCTGAGTTAAGCCATAGCTGGGAATGGCATCACAAAATAATTAATTTTTGCTTTTCTCTTTAGATAACATTATTGCAATATAAAGACCAGAATCTTTCAAATTGCACCAGTCTTAAATACAGGATCAGACTGTTAGAATACTGTCTCTCCAAACAATGCTTTTAAGAGTCTGCTAATCCAATGAAGACATTTTCAGTCTAAAAGTCTACCTTGAAGCTGATTTTTTAGACTTCTTTTATAGCAAATGGAGGAAAGCAAGTGCTTTTAATCTCCTTCATTCTAACCTAGATGTCCAAAACAGCTCAGATGAGTCACAGGCTATTAAATGCATATTCATGAGAAAAGCCAGAAATATTAAGTGAGAAAAAATTAAGCTGGAGCTGATGTCTGGATGTCATTTAGAGAACCCCTCTGCTCAAAGCAAGACCAACTGCAATGTTAGATCTGGCTGCCAAGGGGATCTCTGTGAACTGTTTTATGCTGGCCTAGAAAAAGAAGAAATTAGCTCAGATGTGAATGCTTATATTGCATGTGTCCCCATATAGGCAGATGAACTTTTCCCCCTCTAGCCTGTTTTTCTGTGTGTTCAGATGGCAAACTGTTCTGACAGCTGTTAGGGACATCTGGATCACAAATTCAGCAATTATAAATAGAAGAAAAGCTATGATGCTTAATGAAGAAAAACTATATATCAGACCACCAGAAACATGCACCAAGTTGAACTAGTTCCATAATAACTTAGCAAAGAAGCATATTTATCCAGAGAAGGCACATTCAGACCTGTTCCAAATATACTTGGCATGTTAAGTGAAATGATTTGAGAGGCTACATCCTCTTCCCTAGATCTGAGATACAAGTATAGGGGGGTAACTCTCATGGACCTTATGGGTATGATTCAGTTTAAAATTTAAACTGAATTTAAACAGTCTGAAGTTTAGCACCTGAATTTTGCTACTTACGCAGAAGTGTATATATGTATCTTAGCCATGCTGCAGCCAGAAGAGTCAGTGCAGTCAGACGAACATAGAGAGATTTAGGTAACCAGTGCCTGCAGCTGTGGTATAATGTCTAAACACAATTTAGGATGCCCTAAGGTGTTCTATTTGTCCCTGTCTGTTGTTCCAGAATGAGAAGTCTTTCCTGTAGGTATTGTGCCACATCTGCCAACTATGCACTGGTTGGTGTCTTGCATGTCCCTCCATAATGCTGGGTGTCTTTGAAGGCCTCCTGAGGTGTCTTAACATTGAGTAGCATGCATTTCCACTAACTTGCCAGGATTTTTTAGGTAGCACCTCTCATAAGTACTGTCCTTTCTTTGAAAAATTGAAATTGATCCCCAAAAATGCCCCCTCTGAATTATTCACGGTCCTCATATAAGCTATGGAAAAGTGCACAGAAAAACAAAAGGTTCTCTCCAGAGACCAACACAGCTAAGCAGGGTTGTTATAATAACACAGCTGAAGTCCTCAGGGGCCATCTACTATTCCCTGGAAATTAAAAATATGAAAGGCTTAGTGAAAATGTCTGTACAGTAAAATATGGCAGACCTCAGTGCCATTGCTGGCTTTGCCAAAGACCTACTGGTTAGTGTGAGTCCAAATACTTTGTTGTTTTGTGTCTTTATTTTCCTGTAAATTAAACTGAGATGATACAATTTCTAACTGCTTTGAGATGCTTGAATGGCAGTCATGTATAAGAGCTGAGCAAAATTGTTTAATGCTTAATATAATGACTGAAGATTTTGATTCTAATTGCTGCTGGTTTGAGCTGCTGAGAAAGAAATGTTGGGGAGGTGAAACAAAATTATGCTACAAGAGTTTTAGCAAAAAATAATTAGAAAATCATCAAATAAGCAGGAGAACAGAGACAGTTCTATTACTCCAAGTAAAGAATTCATACAGTGAAGGAAAAAAAAGGAAAAGCTTACAATTTAGATCAAAATTTTGCCTGTCTGATAAAGAAATGTGTCCTATTTTATTTATTGAAATATTGGTAAGAACGGATTGCAGAAATGACGTTCCAATGCTAATATCTTGGGACAACAGTTATGAATGTGCATGACACTGCTTGAATTTTCACAAGTTTGGATCAATGAGATCAGATGTGAATTTTGCGTGATATGCTTATAGTGAAGAGATGATGCTTGACCTTTTGGTAACTAATTTGGAGTATTTTCTTGACTATGGGGCTCTCAGATAGGACGAGGTAATATTTAATCAAATGCAAGTAAATAATAATGAATCTGAGATTCTACATAATAAAATAAAATGAATGAAAGAGTCAAGATGCAGTTTTTTGTGTGTGTGCTTTTTATTTTTTTTTCTTGGTGTACTTGTTTTTTTGTTGTTTTTCCTTTTCTTTCTTTTTTTTTTTTTTTTACATCAGTACCTACATCATATTCAAATATCCAAAGAAGTAACTGTTCATTTCTGAAAGCCTGGTTCTTCTTCTCCATGTAATTCAGCAATAATTCTACTGATACTAATGGAATGGGGTGATACTCCATTCTCACCAGATGAGGTATGGGACCAGCTGTTTATACACAAAATATTTCTTTGCCACTTTCTTCACTCCCATAATTTCATCTGCTAAACATAGTAAGATCCTCATAGAAAAGTTGTTGATGTATCGGCTGGATGAGAGCAGACAGCAGGGTAGATTGAAAACTGGCTGAATGGCCAGGTCCAGAGGGTGGTGACCTATGAACAAAGTGTTGTTGGAGGCCAATACTAGCGCTGTACCCCAGGGGTCAATACTGAGTCCAGTCCTGTCTAACTTCTTTGTTAATGATCTGGATGAGAGGGCACAGTATATTTTTAGCAAGTTTGCAGACAACACTAAACTAGGAAGAGTGGCTGATATGCCAGAGGGTCATCCTGCTATCCAGAGGGGCCTCAGCAGGTTGGAGACATGGGCTGACAGTAACCTTATGGAATTCTACAACGAGAAGTTCAAAGTCCTGCATCTGGGAAGGAACAATGCCATGCACTAATATATGTTGGGGTCCACCCAACTGAAAAACAGCTTAGCAGAAAAAGACCTTGTGGTCCTGGTAGATACCAAGCTGAACATGAGGCAGCCATGTGCCCTTGTGGCAAAGGTGGCTGTATTAGGCAAAGTAGCCAGCAGGTTGAGGAAGGTATCTGGGTGCGGATCTGGGGACCAGGAGGCCGGGAGGAAGCCGCTGCCAGTGGGGGAGGTCAGGGAGGTCGAGGAGGGGAATGAGGCGGCTACCAAGTGGCTGGGGGAGCAGAGGAGAAGCTGGGGCCTGAGACTGAGTCCAGCCCCACGGCAGCTGAGAGCATCCCCCGGCAGCCGCCCGCAGAGCCCCGCGAGCCCGAGCCCCGGGAGGATGCAGGAGACCACGCAGCACT
>JANRGW010005942.1:0-24119 GCA_024733675.1 Psilopsiagon aymara
CTGTGGCTGCCCCATCCCTGGCAGTGTTCAAGGCCAGGTTGGACACAGGGGCTTGGAGCAACTGCTTCAGTGGAAGGGGTCCCTGCCCATGGCAGGGGTTGGAGCTGGAGGAGCTTTAAGGTCCCTTCCAACCCAAACCATTCCATGGTTCTATGAAAGCTGCAGGAAGCCCCGCAGCCTGTAACCAGCCTGTGCCCACATCGTATTCCCAGGAAAGGAGTTTTCTCCCTGGGAAGGTTTCTCCAGCATGCTGCTTCATGTGCAGAGCAGCCCAGGTGGGTTTTGGTGCCTGTGTGTGGCTCACTCAGCAGCTTTTCCCATTTGTATTACTGAGTTCAGTGCTTGGTCTGAATCACAGCAACAGCCAGGGCTGAGCTCAGCAGTTGTTTGATCCCTGCCCTTGCCTGCATCAGATGACATTGAGTTCCCCCGGAGGCAAATTGTGTCAAAAGATGCTTTTTCCTTTTCACCACTGGTGAATTTACTGTCTCTGCACTTCTGCTGAATGCCCTCTTGTTTGCAGAGCGTCAATGCAAGCTCTGTCCCTCGCCCCAACCATTGGGCACCAGAGGACCTCAAAGATGTGTATTCTTGAATGCACGGATTTTCAGAGGCAGAGCCATTACTCTGGCTTTGTGCAACATCCTCAATGCAGGAGATGGCCCAAGAGGAAGGTGGAGATGGAGGAAGAGCTCTGAGGCCTTCTTTGTGATGCTGCGCTGTGCAGCAGTGACTCTGTCCTTCCTCTCCCCTCGGATGGTGTGATAGAAACATAGAACAGTTGGGGTTGGAAAGGACATTAAGATCATCCAGTTCCAACCCCCCTGCCATGGGCAGGGACACCTCCCACCAAACTGTGTTACCCGTGATGCTCATCCCCTCCTCATCCCTGCCATTCTCTGCAGGCTGCTCTCTCCCCTTTGCTTTTCATCCTGCTCTATCTGTTCATCCACTTGGAATCGGAGTGCTCTCTGCCTTTGCTCCTGACCTGAAGGTCTGACCTTGCACCAAGAGACCACCCCCTGAGCCCCACAGCAGAGCCTCACAGCATGGATGGATGGATGCTCCCTGGGGCACACGGCATTGCTCCACACACGGTCTGGCCCCATTCTTTGATCAGCTCCTGCTTTGGTACCTCCTTAGGGACCACAGCATCCCCTCAGCTGCTCTGGGGATGGCTGCCCTGGCTGAGATGCTCTATTCTGTGCAGCTCTTGTCCATGCCTCATCCCCGGCAGTGTTCAAGGCCAGGTTGGATGGGGCTTGAAGCACCTGCTCTAGTGGAAGGTGTCTCTGCCCATGGTGGGGGATTGGAACTGCATGAGCTTTAACGTCCCTTCAACCCAAACCAGTCTGGGATTGTCTGAAATCCCTCCCAGAGCCATTGCTGGCTCACCTGAGCAGAAAGGGAAACCTTCCTTCTGGTGATACAGGAGCAAAGGGCGATGGATTCTTCAGAGGACCATCATAAGTCTCATGTATTTCCTACCCCCTGGGCTGCAGCAGGTACCTGGGCATCAGGAGGATGCTGCAGCTCAGCTCCGAGGAACAGGTTAGTGGCAGGGAGGACAAGCCAGAGCACTGTGATGGGGACCCATACACAAGGTCAGCATCCTTCATGGTAGCCCGTGGACAGGTCTTTGTCACTACCCCCTAGACATGGGGACTGAAAGGAGTCATTAGAGGTCAGTGCCGCCCTGGAGGCTGCTCCCCGCCTGAGCTGAGGGGGAGCAAAGGACCGTGCTCCATAGCCTGGTGCAGCAGATGATGGCAGAGGGACAGACCGCAGGTCCTGGAGGTGCTGAGCAGGGAAGTGATGCTGCTGGGCACCCTTGGGCTGCGTCCCATCCCACTGGAGCTCTAGGACCCAAATGGGTCACCTCATGGCTCTGAAGCTGCCTCTGTGGGCATCAGGAGTGAATGGCTTGGTGCTCTCCTCCTTATTGAAGGAGATGGGGCAAAGAAGCAGCCGGGTGTCCTCCTATGAGTGAGGGTTGGGAAGAAGATGGATCTGGTTCATCTTTATGGGTAAATACCAGCAGAGTTTGGGGGAAACCCAGGAACAGCTGGTTTGCAACCTGCTCTAGTAAGAAGGTGTCCCTTCCTATGGGACTGGATGAACTTTAAGGTCCCTTCCAACACAAACCAGTCAGGGATCCTATGATTCTATGTAATAGTGTTATACTCCAAGTATTGGGAGCCCATGTGGGTCTCGGTTTGCTCTGTGTTTGTATAGTTATCTGCTTGTAAAGGGGGAGTTTTGTCAGTTCTTTCCTCAGCAGCATCGAGGTAAAACCTCTTCAATGCCTTTGATCTGTGGGGATTTGGTTGGTTTATCCTGATTTGTCTCTCTTACCTTGCAGCTCTCTGACACTGCTGCCATCACAGTCGGGATCACATCGCCCTTGTCACACCTGCAGAGGGATGCTCGAAGCAGCAACCCTGGTCCTGCATGGATCCCATGCACATCAGGCACCAGATCTCTGTCACAGTAACCCTTCCCAAGCCAGTTCCCTATTGCCAAGATAGACGAAGGACAGCAGATACCCACTGGGGAGCATCCTGGTCAGCCCTGAATCCAAAGATGTGTGGAGCACGATGGATGGAGGAGAGTGGATGGAGCTGTCCCTCTTCCCTCCTTGTGCCTCATCCCTGAGTGCTGCTTGCTCTCACCGAATTGAAGCCATGGTGAGGTTTTGGAGGCGTTTCTCCCCTCTATGGAGACAAACAGGGCTCGTTTGTATCTACATTGCTTGTCCAGGGATGCTGAAAGGCTTTGTCTGTGTGGGGTGGGAGCTGCCAACTTTGCTCCTTTGATCGGGTGCTCTTTTGCCTCAGCTTCAAAGATCTCTTTGCTTTTCTGCTCCCTTTTACATCCCATCTCTTGAAGCTCCACTCCTGCACAAAACAAGCCCATGATGGCTGAAGGTTCCAGATGCAGGGTGTTTCAGTACAGCAGCAGCTCATGCTTTGCCAGGCAGCACTTTGCTCTTCAGCTGTGGTATGCACTGGGCATGGGGATGCCAGCTTGGGAGGACAGAGCGGGGCATCATTAGCTGGGATTCAGCCCTGGATGGCACTCAGTGCAGCTTTTAGCCCAGTCAAACAATGATGTGTGAGCTCATCTCAGTTGGAGGCATCTGCAGGTTGGAGTTTGCCATGTAAAGATGAGTTGTTCCATCCAATGAGTTGCCCTTTGAAATGGGAATGCAAAAACCCAGTGCTCAGAGCTGGAGAAGGGTTGGCACCGAGCATCTGCTCATAGAGGTTTTGTTCTAATAGCCTTTTATTTATGCAGCTACTTCAGAGGCTGATTCACTTGCTTTGCTCGATATTTATTAGTGCTTCACCTGCCCTGAACTGGGAACTGTGAGCACTTTGATAAATGGATTGCATTTCCTGGAATGAGGGCCCAACATCAGCTAATCCATGTCCTCAGCGTGGCTGCCAAAGCACCACTCTTGTAAATCAAGGGTGGCAAGGATGAAAACCCCACGTGGCAGCAGCACAAGGCTTGCTCGGAGGCAGGACCAAGCCTCCATCTCCATGGGGTTCAGCACCTGGATAAAGAATCACTATAACTGAGCTGTCTAATTCAGGGCACTCCCAGAGGTAACTGCATCCCATAGGCAGGGCCTGGAGCGCAAGTGTGATGAGGAATGGGTAAAGGACCAAGAGGGGTTTAGTCTGGAGAAGAGAGCTGCTTTCCCATCTTCCTTCTGGAGGTGGGTAAGGGGGAGATGTGGTATAGATGTGGTATTCCCTGTCTGTGGTGCGGGGATGCATCTATAGCTGATGTCTAAGTGTTGCTATGGTGAAGCTGGATGGAGGCCACCAGGAAATAGCACCTGGGTGAAAAGGGACCATGGCCCCGTGGGGATGCTTTCTGCAGTTCCTGTTTGCCAAGGGGGCTGGTGCTGCTCCCCCAAGGCAAAGGTGTCCATGCAAGTGTGATGCAGGCCCTGATGCCCCTGGTTATGGGTGATGTGGGCTCTGAGCAGAGGGGATGGACAGGCAGAGGAGCTACACAATTGCATGTCAGCAGCACCCGTAGTGACAGCAGCACTGCACCCATGGTGTCCCCTCCGCATGGTGAGCTTTGCTTTAAAGAAACAAATCTCTGTCATTTGCCAAAACTGTTTCAGGCCTTTTGGGTTTTTCCCTGTGATTAAGTCTAACGAGAAGAGACAGCAGATGATTTACCAGGATCTGCTTGCTGATTTCAGCTTTACCTCTGTTGTGACATGAGATCTAATGCTGTTATCCCTGCGAGAGGACTTCATGCTATGCGATCGCAGCCCTGATGGCAAAGCAGAGTCCTAACCCTTTCCTAGCTGCACCAGTGTGGCTAGGGGGGAAATGAGGGATTGGGATGGAGGAAAATGTTATCTGGACCTTGACAGCATTGCCATGGTAACGGGGGAGCTGCCAGCAGATGCTGCAGGCTGGCACTGTGGGCAGCATGGCACTGCGGGCACTGTGGCACACACTGCAGAGGGCTGGTGGGAAGGAGAAGAAGCTGTGATTTCCCTTAGGGAGCTTGGGAAGATGCTCTGGGAGGTGATGGCAGGGTGAGAGGAAGGTCTGGGAAATCATAGGCTGGAAGGATCCCAGACTGATTTGCGTTGAAGGGACCTTAAAGCATGGTCATCCCCATCTTCTTCCCAACCTGCCTACCAGGCTTTGCTTGAAGGCATAGACATGCAGAGGAGCTCCTGTTCCAAATGGACCCACACAGTGCCTTGGTTCTTGACCTGCTGATGGCTTGTGGTCAGGCTTCAGCAGTGAATGCAGCCCCTTTAGCTTGCTCCAGCGCCCTATTGCCTTTCTGGGGCTAAAGTGCTGTGTGACAGAAGAGAGGGTCAGCATGAATTGTGTCCCTTGGGGTGGTACTGTCAGGATGGCAGTGCATTTGGCTGGAGGTCTCTATCACTAGGGCTGGGTGGTGTTGGCTGGAATAACCTCTCTGTATTCCCAGTGGGAATAACCCATGGAGCAAGGTTGCAAGCAGCAATTGATTGAGTGATGCTGCACTGTAATTAGCAGCAGCACTTTTGCCCCCGGCCCTGCTGTGCTGTAGAGGGAGAAAGAGCCCTTCCATCCGCTCCTGTGCCTGTGGGGTGGGGGGTGCTCTCTTTACAGCCATGTGAGAGGCAATGTAGGAAAGACTTAGAGTAAAAATAAACCAGGGTAAAAATAGTCCCACGTGTGCTGCTTTCCACAGGAAACGAGGGGAATGTTCGTCTGAAGCAAAAGAAAGGAGAGCAAAATTCACCCTCTGGAAACTGGGACCCATCTCTGCAGAGGAGAAGTGGTCCACAGCCCTTGAATGATGGGCAGAAGCAGGCAATGTCAGCTGCAGTGAGTGACCATCACTGCATGTGGGGAGCTGCACCCCCCTGATGCAGGCAACGCATCTGGGCTGGTGTTCCCCAGGTAACTGCTGCTGGTTTAGGGGTAAGGAGAGGAGCTCCAGTGAGAGCTGCATCAGTTGTGCAGTGCTCCTGGTACACCTGAGGGCATCGCCATTGCTGCAGCCAAAGTGAAAGACAGCTTATGGCCAGTTTGTTCAGGTCCTGCCTTAGCTCCAGGCAGCTGCAGGCTGAGCTTTGAAATCCAGGGAATGCTGTCCTGAATACAGACAGTGATTGCACACCCAAATAGGACAAGGTGGAAAACCTCTGCCCTTAAGGTAAAATCTGGGGTGGTTTCTGCGGAGTTTCACATCAGAAGATGCCAAGTCTGGATTGAGGATGTCACAGGGGAAAGACTCCATCTCAGCCTGTGCTAATTCCTCAAGTATGTGAATGCGCCTCTCCCCTCTTCTCTCTAAGCTGCTGTAACCTTCCCTTCTGCTCAGTTGAGCTGTCTTAAGCAGTGTTTCTGGGCTGACCTAACTGCTACGTACAAAAGGAAACATCAGGATTCACCCTTAACTGCACTGGGAAAAGGAAATGTGGATGGTGTTATAACGGCAACAACCCCACCTAGGTTTGTACGCATCCCAGGCAACAGAGGCTGGGCATGCAGACAGTATTAACCATACAGACATCAGTGAGGTGTTAATAACCCCAGGCAGAATTCCCATCCCAGATCCATGCAGGCTAGTTATGCCTTTGAAGGATTGCTGGCTTGCCTTTTGCTTTGCCATGGGTTGTTTCCTAGGTATCTTTATTAGGAAGCAAACCTCACCATAGGCTTAGATGGGCTAGGCAGTGAGTTGTGGGGGTACTCCAAGTGTCCTCAATGCCTTTGCCCCAGGTATGATGCAGATGCCTCCAAGTTCTTGCTGGGTACTTGGGTCCCACCTCATCGAATCCCAGCCTGGTTTGGGTTGAAGGGACCTTAAAGCTCATCCAGCTCCAACCCTGCACCATGGGCAGGGACACCTTCCACTGGAGCAGGGTGCTCCAAGCCCCTGTGTCCAACCTGGCCTTGAACACTGCCAGGGATGGGGCAGCCACATCTTTCCTGGCCTTCTAACGCATGCCAGTCTGGGATACTATGGCCAAGCAGCAGGAAATCTGAAGCTGCTTGGGCTGAGTAATGGCCTAGATCCATAGTTACATTAAGGTGGGAGAGATGGCATCTGCTTGCAAAGGGTATCTTTGGGACTGCTTCCCCCCCGTCAGTGTGCCCTGCAGGGCTCTTTCTTACGGAGACACAAGAGCTTTTGTCACATGCTGCTGGCCAGAACAAGCTGCTTTGGGATGTATTAGCTTGCCCGCTGCCACCAGATGGTCCTAGCTGTGTGTGGCTGGAGACATGTGCCAAGGATGCCCGATGGATGCTGACCTCGCTGTTTCTTTCTGGTTTCTATCTTTAAAGCTTTAGTTGCACCCTGTAAGGAGTTGCCTTTGCTCTCCATTGGAGTTTCCTTTTGCAGTCAAAGAGAGGGGTATGTTTGGTCCCATCAGGGAAGAGTTGAGCAGAAATTCCCATCAGTAGGAATGATGAACCACAGCATGGTAATGGCACCCCAAAATCATGTCTGCTGTGATATCTGCAGCTCACGTGGAGGAAAGGCTGCTATAGTTACTTATGGGCTCATAAAGATGCCCATCTATCTACATATCTATCTACCATCCATCTGTCATCTAACTACCATCATAGATGTCCCTTTGGTTAGCCCAGCAGGAAACAAGCTGGTTTACTCCTGGAAAGCAGTAGCTAAGAACCAAGCTCAGTGAGGAATTAACATTAGGGTTTAGAGATGGAGATGTTATCATGGCTTTGGGGAGGAAAACCTCATTTAAAACGTGCTGGGGAGGATATCCTGCCCCAGACAGGGAATAGTTTTGCCCAGAGGATCTAATCTGAGGTTTAGGTCTTTTAGTTCAGGCTGGCTGAGCCATGGGGGTGAGCCTGTGCCCTTCAGCTTCTCTATGTTTTGGGGAAAGAAAGAAGGTTTAAGTTAAAAAGATAACATACATCATCCATGTAGTTCCTTATTTCCTCAGCCTCCCTGGCAAACCCAGCCCCATTCATGTGTATGAAAATCATTTGCAACCCTTTGTGCTGGCATCTTCTCCACATTTAGTGCATTATCCAAGTTGTCGAAAATAAGCTAAGGCCTTAGGAAGAGCTGCGGTTGTATTCAAGGCTTCTGAATGTGTGCAAATGGGTTTTATTAGAACTGGAGGGTCTAAAATAGAATTACTGCTCTCTCCTCTAAAGGCTCTGCCCATGGAAGGGCATCCTGGAGAAGGGTGATGGCGGTGCTGCCAAGATGTGCTCTCACATCCCCTCCCCATGGCCTGCATGGGCATGAATGTGGGCTTTTTGGCTTGATGCTTCAGCCAAGCTAAGGGCTCAGGTTAAATATTTCAACCTCCTGTTGAAATAGGTTGATTTTCCTTCCTTGGAATGATGGGGGTGTGATAGAACAGGTCAGCCCCATGTATTAAAAGGGGTGAATTAGGATGCCTGGGCCTTGGTGGGATACAAGGGCTCTCTGGGGGCAATCCATGGTCTCAAAAAAGCATTCCAGAGCTCTATAACTCTGAAGCCTGGAAAAAGCCATTGTAGTCTAAGCTGTCTGTTAGGAAGTCCAACAGGGAACAGCATCTCTTCTGGGGCAGCCAACCTTCCCCTGAGCAGGCCATGGAGTGGAGGCTTTGCTCCCATCTCTTGTGCCAGGATAGCAAGGATGCTACGTTGCTTGACCTGTAGCTTGTGGTGTGGCTTGTGTAGCCATCTGCCTCACCTGGGCTGATGCTGTTCTTCACTCAGAGCATCCCTTTTACCTTTTCCAGGATGGAAAAGTGTGACGAATCTCTGAGCTCCTCTGCCTGGATGCGCAATGCAGATGGTCCAACGTCGCCTTCATCCAGCCAAGCTGCTGTTGGGATGCTGTAAGCCCTGCCTGATTGGAGAGCTGCTGGGAGCACAGATGTGGTCCAGATCTCCCCCCACCTCGTCTTGCTGGCACACTTCACTGATAAACGAGCTGCTACAATGAGGAGCAGAGCAGGGAGGAGAATCTATTGCCCAGACCTCACGCAACGGCTGTGATCTCGACACGGGCCCCCCTCAAGGCTGAGGCGCTCCCTCTTCGTGGGGGGGAAAGTCTCACTTGGTAGGGGATCCACAGCCTCCTCCCCTAGACCTCAAATCCCCCAGTGTGTTGGAAGAGAAGGTGCTCTCCCGCAGGGTTTGGCTCCATTATCAGCTGTGGGTCTCTATTCTGTGCTGGTGCTGAGGCTTGGCCCTGTGTTGCTCTGGTTTAGCTGCCATTCAAGTGGCTTTGCCCCTGGCAAAAGGGTGCAAGGGACAGCTTGGGTCCCCTAAGGCTGGCTTATTGACCTGACTGACGGCAGGCGTCTGCTGAGAGCATCGGGCAGGTAATTTTCCACATCCATGTTGGACTGCATGTGGATAAAATTAGGGAAAAGGGAAGACTGGAAAAGAAACAGGCTGTTTCTGCAGGAACGAATGAGTGTACTGAAAGGGAAGGGGAGGGAGGAGAAACTGCCCTTTTCCCAGCTCCTTTGCAGATTGAATGAGATGTCCAGTGCCCCGAGTACCAAATGGTCCCAATTTGCTTCGACGTCAAATAGAGCTGGGGCCTTGGCAGGGCCATTAGGATGCGTTTCATAACAGCAGCTCTTGTCAAGAACAACAACAACAGCATCAAAAACCTGTTGAAACTGTGCTATGCTCAGAACAGAAAACACATGCAAAGAGGGGAAAAATCCCTCAATGGGGAAGCCAATGCAATTAGCCCTGATGAGCTCTGCAGGCCAGAGGCAGCCAAGGGGTAGGAAGAACAGTGGAGAAATAACCTGATGTTGTTTTATAAGCAAACGTAAATGGGTCATTAGCTGTCTTTGAACAAAGTGTTCCTTGGTGGAGAAAGCAAGGGCCTGGCTATAGGGAATACTGCGGAAAGCCTGGCAGGGCTTCCTGTGGAACAAGCTTTTGTGGGATGCTGAGTGAAAAGATCGCTCTTGTTGCAAGGAAAGGGCCTGGGATCTTTGGTTTGGAGCTAAGGTTAAGCACTTGGGGCATTAGGTGAAGGGGGACTGTTCTGAGCCTTCTCACATCGTCTTCTCCATCAGTAGAAGACTTAACCTGTTCTAAGGTCTCCTGAATGACTAACTGAAGGCTGAAGGTCCTCCTGATCAGGGTGCTGTGCTGAAGATCTCTCCTGATGTTAGGGCTCAGCTGGAGCAATGTGAGAGCAGTGGGTGTAAAGTGAGAGCAGTGGGAACAAGAGGAGGATTGCATCCAAACCATTCTTGTCCAGACTCTGAATCAAACCCCACCTGAATAAATACTACCTGATCCCCTGCAACCCACAGCTCTTTTCTCCAATGGAGACAGGACAGGAGTGCCATAGCTTTCAGCTTCTATTTCTACACCTAGCAAGGAGGAACCTTTGGGCTTTTTAGCTGAGACCAAGCTCAATCCCTGCCTCCGGTCTCAGTAGAGAGGCTGATGTTATCTTTCCACGTTGGTAACAGTTACACCCCAGGAATGGTGACCCTGGTGGATTCTGCTTCTCTTGGATTTACCCCATTTTCCCTCAGTGATAAAAGCATATTCAGGGATGGTTTCAAACTGAAGAGATGGACTTGGTTGCTGAACATCTATTCAGCCTGTTTGATACGTAACTAACCTTCGTGGTCCTATCAAGGTCACTCAAGCCAACATCTGGAGTCCTATGTACTAGAAGCATATCTAAGACTGCTGCATGCCATTGCTTCCAGTTCAGATTCCAGCATTGCCCTTTTGGGGGATGTCCAGGCCTGGAAGTTTCCATCAGATCCCAGTGTTTAATAGGCATTGTTAGATCAATTTTCTTCATATGGGTCTAATTCTTATTGAGCCCTCTTATATTCTTGACTCCCACAAAGTCTTGTGGCAACGAGTTCTGGTGTTTAACTGTGTGCTGAGAGAAAAAGATGCTTCCTTTTGCAGTGTTAAACCCATTGCCTGATCCTAGCGCTGCAGTTCCTTTAGCCCTTGGGCTGATATGGAATAATGACCAGCTTTTGTCTCCCTTCAGAGCTGGTTTTGTTCTCTCTTCATTCCCTTTCTGTATGTATGCTCTCCAGACTGAAGAACAGCGCCCTGGTAGTACTTGGGTTGGTCACCATTGCGTTTCCTACCATCTTTATGTAAGGACCTTAATTTAGTCCTTCTAAAAGCCATTGAAGGATATTGCCCTGCATCTTCCACTCTGCTCTCTAGCATTTCCCCCGGTCTAGCTTGACATCAACTACTTATAGTGTCCAAGACTTCTCCTGAAGCTCTCTTCAGATAGCCTAGTGTGAAGCATCCCTCCCCACAGCAGAGGGTTGGAACTGGATGATCTTAAGCTCTTTTCCAACCCAAACCATGCTATGATCCTATGTTGTATTTGCTACTTTAGATATGGTTTTGATTCAACCCTAGCAGCACTTCCCATTTTCATGTCTGGGGTCTATCAGAGCTCTCAGGTGAATCCACACCCTGGCTTCAGGTAGCTCAGGTCTCTCGTGGCCTCCTTACCACCAACACAGATTGCAGTTACCTTTCCTGTGCTGGTCTTAGTTTCCTGGGTGTGTTTGACAATCAGGTGTATATCACATGCAAGTGTTTGATGCGAGCAGGGTGTTGGAGCAGAAGCAGCATCTGTTTGGGTGCTTTGTTTCTGGTGTCCCCATGGAAGATCTGAAAGGTTCAGTTTCCTTGGCCTGCAAGGAGGATGAAAGAGCTGGATTCAGATCAGCACCTCCTGCTCAGTCTCTCTTAGTAAGTCTTGAACAGACTCTTAATACCCTCTATCTTACCCAGCAGTGTTGTCAGCAGCCTGTTTCCAAACAGCTGACTGCATCTGCTTGGAGAGCACCCACAGAGTGGGAGGAAGGGAGCCTTCCCCTTTGTCACTGTGCAGGAATGCTGATGGATGGTTTTATTCTGGTTTTAAATCTCAGCTACTTCTACTTGCCTATTGCAAACAACAGATGAGTTGCAGGTACCAAGCATGCATTTCTCAGCTTGACCAGCACAAGCACCCTGCTGAGCCCAAGTTTGGAAGTACACAAATGATGTACTTGCACCAACATCAATTCTGCTGTGGTCAGTGAGGCACCCGGATGCTTCCTCACATCTAGAACTCTGGGAAATCTCCTGTGCTCCCCTATAGCCACAGGGAGACATTGTACAAACTGGTCTGGCCAAAAGTCTTGGCTGGAACTTTCCAGGAACACAAACTGGATGAACAGGACTTGGCACCAGTTTGCACCTGAATGTGCAGTAGCCAGACAAGGAATGCTCCTTGCCAAGGGAATAAAAATTCCCTTCAATGGAGCAGGAATTTCACTCCCAAGTTCCACGTTTTGACAATGGCTTTGAGGACAGGGAAAACTGGCCCTAGGAGGTCCCAGCCTAATGCCAGTGAGAGCAGTTGGGACTGCATGGCACCACTGATGTGCTCTCCAGGCCGCATGCAAACCATATCCCACCTTGGCTTGCTGTTGGGGTTTTCCCATCCACTGACAGACAGCACACCCCAAGGGAAACAAAGAGCCAACCAACCCACAAAGAAACACACAGATTATCAGTGGGGAGCTGCTGCTTTAAGTGGGCTCTGTTTCTCTTGGGTTTCCTTCTTAGGCTTCCATTCCTTCTTCCCTGGAGACTTCTAATGCCTGCAAACAGGTCTCGGTTGGTTGTTTTCATGCTCCTGCCATGTTGCATCTTCTCATAATTGAAGGAGCCTCTTGTTTCCTGCGTAGCTGGTGGGGTGCTGAACCATCCATCTCCTCCTTCCAGCCCATGCAGCCTCTGGGTAAGATGCTGAGTGAAGCAGCTTTGGATAGTATGTTCAGGCATGCATGATGCTGCCACAGTGTGGAATGGCTTCACGGGGATGATCATAGTGGCCTGAAGAGCTTCTGGATGCTTGCTTATTCCACCCTATGTTTTTTCATCACCTAAAGCTGAGGGTTTGAGGAGGAGCTCTATGAAATACACCCTCCTGCAGCTTCCTCTTGCCTGCACCTCACTCTGAAGCCCACTGGGAATAGCTTGATTTAAACCACAATAGTGACGCTTGGCTCCAAGAGCCTGCCCATTCTGCTCAGAGGATTTAGTCTGTTGATGTTTTGCTGTAGCAGGGGAAGTGTTCATAATGCCATCCAGCTGAGCCTGCTCATACCCAGATATTGGCGTGTAGCACTTCAGGCTATAAACTTCCAGGAATTTGTAGGTGGGAATCTGACTTGCTTGCATTATCAGAGCTTGGTGCTGCTGGTGGTGAATACAGAGGATGCTGCGCAAGCTGTGCTCTGCTAGCATGGGATCCTCAAGTTTAATAACAGCTTTGGAGTCAACAGGAGAGCAGCTATTGTTCTTGGGGCTTTTTCATGCATGTTTCAAGGTTTTCCCCCTCCTTTCAGCTTTAAGTACTCAGGGATGGAGGAAAGAGGGAAGCAAGCTGCCAGTGCTTAATGTGTATTTCTTGGAGCAAATGGATTGGTTTATTTTGTTTTAAACAGCTTACTGCAAATGTGGAACAGCTGTGGATTTTGTGATGACTTTGGGGATTTTTTTTTTGGGGGAAACACAGGGTCATCTTCCATTATTTCATAGCACACTTGCTATAGAGAAACCTCTAACACTGAAGGATTTCAGAGCGGTTAGATGCAACTAACTGCTTTATGCTCTTCATTAACTCATCTATTAAAGTCCACTCAGTACTCAGCCTGATGAGGAAGAATCTGAGGTTTCCTCAGGGCTCCCTCCTGCACTTCCCTTCTGATGATGAATTTAAGAGAGCTCACAGTTCCACAGATCAGACCCATAAAGGGATTTAGGTACCTGAGTCTTGGCTCTAAATATGGTCTCATTTATGTAGAATGGTTTGGGTTGGAAAGGACCTTAAAGCTCATCCATTTCCAACCCCTGCCACAGGCAGGGGCACCTTCCACTGGAGCAGGTTGCTCCAACCCCTGTGTCCAACCTGGCCTTGGGGCAGCCACAGCTTCTCTGGGCACCCTGTGCCAGTGCCTCAGCACCCTCACAGTGAAGAACTTCTGCCTTATCTCCAACCTGAACTTCTCCTGTTTCAGTTTGAACCCATCACCCTTCGTCCTATCACTCCAATCCCTGATGAAGGCCCCTCTCCAGCATCCTTGTAGCCCCCTTTAAACACTGGAGCTTCTCTGAGGTCCACACAGCTTCTCCGTATCTCCTGTTCTGCCCCTCTTCTGCGAAAGGGAGATAACTGCGAGCTTTGCAGGGCCAGCCATGGCCTGTGGACCTGGGAGCCTCGGTAGTTGTTAGGTTCTGCAGCACAGGAGATGTGGGAACCCCCTTTCAAGCTCACAGCACTTCTCAAAGCTGTTTCCCTAAAGGAATTTAATCCGGAGCTGAAGTTATGGCTGCTGCAATCACTGCCGCAAACTCAACTCCAGACACCCTCTACAAGGATGCTCTGGGGACTCCATGATCTTCAAGGTCTTTTCCAACCTTGTGACTTGCACAAGACCTGCTGGGGAGGAGGGGGAACGGGACAGTTTGCTTCCCAGGGTTCATATCAGCCTTCATAAATCCTTTGCCACCCCCAGCTGCGCCATGCACTCGCCTCCGAAGTTTGGGAATGCTGGCCTCTAACTTCTGACCTCCCACACAACTCCAATTCCAAGAAACAATGCCCTAAATCTGCTGGCAATGACAGCTCACTGATTCCTCCAGCATGGCTCGTTAGAAGATCTGAATCTCCTAATAGGAACTGGCCCGATAAAAGTGGCTTTTTTACCTCCCCACTTAGCAGCTATATGCAGCCTAGGGAATCTAGAAATGAAATTGGCTTGGCTTCAAACCTCTTCTGTGCACCAGAAATGGGCCCCCTGCAGCGCAGCGCAGTGTTTCCAATTATATTCTGGGGCATGTTGCTGGTATTTGGCAGGCAGAAGAGAAACGGGCCAGGCAAATGGCAGGTGGCTGTTTTCATGGGGGACGGGAGAGGGGAGAAGGAGCTCGGAGCTCTCTGCCGAGAGCTGCGACCTAGTGTGAGTGGAATGGTGTTGGCACATGCTGCAAGATGGAGGGATGGGCAGCGATGGTTGGGCCCCGTTTACATAAGGAACAGGCATGCACAGCACTAAAATAAGCATGCTCGTGCTCCACATCTGTATTTGGGCATCCCTTGGTCCATGTGATGCTCCACTGATTGTGATTGTGGCCCACACTCGGGATACAGCATCATCTTTGGGGTTGTGCTCCACCACTCTGCTGTTATGTGTGTGTCTCCTCTGCCTTCACCACATAGGGAGGGAATTAAAAAGGAAAGATTGGCTTTTGTTCATCCATTTATTCATAGCACAGCTAATGGATTCAAGATGGCACTGTCTCTGGAGGACCTGGATGGTTTTCTAAAGCTATTGCACAATCTGCATCTATGTGCATGCATATGTGGAGCAAGGGGTTTAATAATCAAAAGCTAGTACCCACAATCTGCATCTGTTCCAATGTGTTTTCTCCTCCCCCTTAGGACAGTGAATGGATCTGAGGAGCCAGAAAGGTTGCTGTGTTTGAGAGGAGCAGTCAGAGCTGGCCTGTCTTCAACATGGACCAGGAGCACAGCATCCAGTGATACACCAGCCCAGGAGGACTTTGGGGGGCAAAAGCACCAGAGTTTGGCAGAGAGGCTTCTAGGTGTTTAATTTAGGAGATAAATACCCAAAATAAATTGGGAAAGCCATGGAAGACAGGTCTGAGATGTCTTAATCCAAGATTTCCTTGGGTTGAATTTGTATCGGTGTGAATTGTGTTCTAATTACTGAATTTTGATTTACAGCAGTTATTTCACTGCCGACAAGCAGAAGTTTTTCCTTTTGGAAAGCCTGTAAGGAAAGACTGGATATGGGCAGATAGGAAAAATATTGGTGAAGTGGACATGACGTTGCCCTTTTGTTTTGGTGGAATTCCATCTTCTGTAGGGGGCATGCTGAAGCTTTATTTCAAGCTGGCTTTGCTCCTGTGTGCTTAGATGATCTATTGCGGAACTAGATGAGCAATAAGGTCCCAAACCAGGCTGGGATTCTATGTCAGCTCTGGCTAGAGTGGGTCGAGGTGAGCCTGGCTGGCAACGTTTCCCTGTTTGCAGTAGGAAAACCACATTGAAATCTCTTTGTTTGAGCCTTTTAAAACACTCCTTGGAGGTCTACAGTGATTTGCAAAGCAGTGATTTCCCAAAGATGCATCCAACCCTTGCGCTGCCACATCCCCTCCTAGCCCGTGCTGGTTTATTCTTCCTGGCAATGGGATTATCCCAACAAACAAGATCTCAACAGCTCATTGTCTATTCAGTGACATTTTATCCTCAGCCTCCTTCTCCTGCTGCTGTTTTGCCTTAGGGACAAGGCCGGGTATTTTTGGCACCGGTGCTAATGTTCTTGCAATGTCTTTGAGCTGATAGCAAGCCAGCTAGTTAGGAACTTGCAGGCTCCCCAGTGACCTGATTTCAGAGTTTTCAACCTGTTAATGTGCTTCATACCTGTTAAATGCTGCTAATTTAATGTGAAGGGCCTGTAAACTGGGGTTCTGGTCAGCTTAAAGCCTGGCACAGCGTGCTTTCAGGAGGAGATGCTGCCTGAGCATGGAAGGATATTGCTATTGGCTTGTTCCACTGCTAATGGGAGTGTGGTTAATAGATTGCAACCTTCTGTTAAATATTCTCCAATCACATGTCTGGAATGGGATGACAAACTAAAGCTAGCTCTGGGCTTCACTGGTTAGGTTCAGAAGTGCTCTATTTACTGAGGGATGCTGTAGGAGAAGGTGGGTTTGGTGTTTTATTGTTGACTCTGTTCCTTGTAATCCATTTGCTGTCAGTGCTGAGGACCAGTGTTGTGTTATATGGCCAAAGCATGGTTCTCTGAAGGGAATTCAGTCCTTTTTCATTTTCAGAGCTGAAAAACCTTGCAGAAATCTATGGCTCATCTGCTTTGGCTTTGGTCAGGAAGATTTGGCACTATATCCACTCCATATTGTGGGAAATCATGCCTGTGACAGCGGTTCCGAGCCATTCCCCCTTGTCCTGTCCCTACAGGCCCTTGTCCAAAGCCCTTCTCCAGGTTTCTTGTCACCCCTTTAGGCACTGGGTACCCCAGCACAAGATGGTTTTCATCTGGGAACAGTGCATGATGGAAGGGGGAATACCCCAAACAGTCTGGAAAATTACTTCCAGACCTGATGAGTGTGGTGTATGGAGCCAAGCGGTTCCTTGGGGCTGGGGCAATCGATCACTCCCCACATATACACACCCATTTTGGGGACTGGGGCAGCTGCTGCTTGACATCTTCAACCTGCTGGTGTCAGAATAGTTGTGGTTGGCTTCAGAGCTACTGTTCTCTCTACCCTTCCCTCTGCAGTAATGGAAGGGCTTGTGTTGTGAATCTCCATCAGCATACATGGAGCCCTGGTGAGCCTGATCCACTGCCTGCAGTCCTTTCCAACCTCCCAGATCCATTTGTGTGGAAGTCTTATCGCTAACCACATATTTACTTTGCTCTGGTTCCAAATGGTAACCACTGATTTATAAAGCCTGTTGATCCTGAGGCGAGGCTCAGTGCCACACAAGGCTTTGCCTTATCTGCAGGGAGGACTGTTCTGTCCCAGCATAAGGCCTGTTGCACATCTGGACAGCATAGAGATTTCTGGACAGCATCAGGCTGCTCCCATTTCCTGTCTGTGACAGTGACCTGGACTAGACTCTTTAAGATTATCCACCCCAAGGAAGCCAGATCCTTATTCCTAATCAGGGTTATTCCAAATCCTGAAGCAAAGATGAAAAAGATAAGTTCAGTAAACACTAAATTCAATGTGAAGAGTATTATTGGCCCTATGAATGACCAACACAGCTTCAAACACATCCTTCCTTTTCCTGCTTCACTTCTTACTTGCAAAGGTATAGACCGAAAACCTTATTGTCTTCTACAAGCTGTCTTTGCTGGTCTGCATTTGAGGCCATTGGAATTCACTCAGGGCCCTCAGGCACATTTGGATCTCCAAAATCACTTGAATTCATCAGCTTAGCTGCCAAACCCCATGGTGCTGTGTTCAGTCTCTACTTCCCTGCATCTTTATCCCCTTTCCCTTTGCTCATTTTCAGATTGAATATAACCAAATAGCAACGTGCTTGCCATGGTACCTTGTGGCCCAGTGGAGATTGTGTTCCATTTACCTAGGGATCTGCTTGTAATAGCCTTAGGAAAGAAAGGCAAAGCGCTTGGAAATTATGAAGGGAGAAACAGGATATATTCTCAATTCCTCCACCTCACGAAGATCTTTGTATCTCCCTCCCTGTACCTATGATTTGCAAACCTTTACCAGTTCCATAAGGAAATTGGGGAACTCCCCATCCGCAGCCTTTTGGGTTTGTTTTCTTCTTTTGATGTAGCTTTCAAGCTGTGATTGAAAGTATGAAAGCTTCAGCTCAGCTGCCTGTGACTCGTGTGCCTGTGTTTGTGCTGGCATTTGAGCTAGAATTGAGTTGTCTTCGTTAGGAACCAAAGGGAAGCTGGGGGGAGGTAGGGAAGGGAATATACCCCTGGAATGATAATAACTAAGCACTTGCAAACTAATAAATTTAGGTGTTAATGCCTTGGTTTTGTGCTGTTTGGTTGCCATAGAGATGGGCCCTGACTAATGGGCTTGTTGTGAGAAGTTCAATACACATTTGCCAAGCGTTCTGTTTCTCTAGTTACCTCTCTGCTTTCTTCCCATGCAATAGAGCAAATGGGGTTGGAACCAGACCCCTTCTTGCCCTCTGTCAGCTGAAAAGTGAAGGGTCGGTGGGTGAGAGCATCCAAGGAAACAGGGTCTGCAGAGCTGCAGAAATAGATGCAGGAAACATCAGGGAGCAGCCCTGTTTACTGTGCAACCCTTCAAGGCTATTTTGGAAGCTGGCATATATATTTATAGCACATATTCCACGAAAGGCTGCAAATCAATGTTAGTATGAAGGGAACAGGCAAGCGGGAGCGCTTACCTAGCAGGTAGCGGCAGAGATTTCTCCTCCCACTCCATAAGGGCCTGCAGGATAGGAACCCTGATGGATCCACAGGGAAGAAATACCAACCACACTGGGGTAGATCTGCCTATCTCGTTGCATGTACTTGGTATTCCCTCTGACTTGCACTGTTTCTTGTTCCTCCTGCCTAAAAAGAGACCTCTATAACGTGGGTCCTAGCCTGCTCAAATGCTTGTGGTGAGCTGATGCTTCTGAGTTGGATGTTTCCATGTGATGACATCTGAGGTTTAGCTGCAGCCGTTTGGAAAAGCCCTTCTTGATTCTGGGAGTGAATTTATCCAATATTTGGAACAGATCTTTTTGGAGATGAGGATGGGAGCTTTCTGGATTTGTTTTCAAAGGCCCAAAGGGGTTGTTTTACTCTATTCTATACATCACACACAAAAGAATACCAGGAGGTGTGCCAGGGGCACCTTCCTTTCTGCATCCATTTCATTCTCTGTGTGGAGCATTTCCATTGTTCGGCTTAGCTGACGTATGGAATGCCTCAATAGGAAATCATGTTTGTGCCACAGAATGCTCACCGTGAGCATTTTCCTTCTGACAGCCTTGAGCAATGAAATAAATAGGTGCTTATTCCTTGGAACAATGACTTCCCTGTTCCTGCTTTGTGATAAATCTCATCCCCGCTCTGTTTACAAAGCTCTATTTCTACTCTAAGGTTGGAATCGCTCTCTGCTCAATTATCCCACAGCCAAAAGAGGCCTTGACTCATTCATCTCTGCTGCATAAGAAACAGTGCTCCAGGGACTTGGGGAGTGTTGCAGGAGAAGTGTGCATCGGGACAGGCAGCATGGCATGGGGAAGGTGATGGAGGAGGTGAAAGGAAGAGGAAAGCGCTGAGATGTTGCTTTTATGGGTCTCTAACACCCGTTTGAATGCCCTTTGGTGCAAGCTGAGAGGTAACTGTTGGGGGGAAATAAGCTCCTGCAGCTACACGTGGTCCTCATGGCAGTTTGGGCTCAGGCATTAGATTTACATATTTTTGACTTAAAAATCACTGCCAAATCACTGCAAATTCACTGCTGGTGAGTTGTTGTGGGTTGGTTTTTAGTCAGAACCTCCTTCCTCCCAACATGCATTTAAAAAGGGGGGGGGAAGCAGCAGCAAAATCCAAGGCTCTGAACAAGTCTCAAAGCTCAATATGTCGCTGCTGCCAAGCACTGAGCTCAAAGATTTGTTTCCAAAATCTCCTTGTCCAAAATCGCCTTCTTTAAGTTGTTTGGAAAAAAACCCCAAACCAAACAACAAAAAAAGAGGACATTTTCTTATGCAGAACATTATCTGCAGCGTTTCTTCTGCTGTGCTTATCATAGCATGTCTGGAAAGCTTGGTCCAAAAGCAGAAGATGTCTTGTTTTAAAAGCTATTTTGTTCTATTGGAAATCCTCAGTGCTTTTTGTCCCTACTGGAGGCATGGGTTTTATGTGCTGGGAAGTTTTTCCATCTCTCCTGGCAAAAAAATATCAATGCATTTTGATGCTAGGTCAAGTGATTCACTAAATGATGCAGGGTGATGGGACTGAGCGTTGCCTGCTCCTGCCCTTTGGCTTCTTTCGGAGCATTTTTGGGTTGTTATTCAGCTCTGTGGCTGCCTGGGAGCCCCATCTGCAGTCTCACGGAGAAAAAGACACCACCCAAAGCAATTCCTGAGCCGGCATTGCTGGATGTAGGATGTCCACACTGGTCTTAAGCCCTATGTGCCACCAGAGCAGGGAGTCACCATCTCAACAGCCTCAATCAGTTCAGCCTTATCAATGACCAGTCAACCAGGAAGCAGGCACAGCATCTACAGGGCAAAGAGCAGGGGAAGGTAGGGCTGATAGCCCAATAAACTGTGGGTTGTGTTAACTGCTGCTGGGTGAGCTCACGGGCTGTGCTGGTAAAGGGTTTGAATAGAGATAGGGAGTCTAACAACAGGGTCTTCTGAGCTGGTGGGGACAATACTGGCCCTCGGGAGACTGGTTGCCTGGTGGAGAGAGGAGACCCAATGTCAATACAAGCAGAATTGCTCTCTCTTGCATTACAGATGCAGCACTGGTGCCATTATGTGAACCAGCAAGGCAGAGGACTTGCAGAAGGACCTTGGGTTAAAATCTGGAGGCAAACACTGTGCCCTGAACCCTGATTTTCGATGCTCCGCGGAACTGGGGCTTGAAGATGAGTTGTGCTTTGCTCAGTCTGTGTTCCCTTGATGTGCCAGGCCAGCTCCCATGGGAATTTTAGAGCAATATCTCTGAAATCCATGGCTTTCCCGGGATAAAACGCTGACTGATATTGCTGAAGGTGAGAATGGAGTGAACTAGGCAAGAAGACAATTCTGGATGCCGACAGATGTGCTGATCCTTAAGGCGCGTACACACGGTTTGCTTTCCCTTTCCCAGCTAAAAGCAATGCTTTTCCATCAGGATCTTCCTTTGTAATGGGATGCTTCTGACCACTGGTTAGGGTTAATTCATTAGTGGCTTGTGAGGGGTGGATGGGATACGCTTGCTCCTGGTGCCATCTGAAGCTTCCGATACTGCCTCCTTGGCGGTGGCAGCACATTTCCTGGCACAGGAGGGGATTTGTTTTGGAGGCAGAGATGGGGAAACGAGTGACTTGTCAGGAAACTTGGCTGGAATTACTTGAGCAAAGTGTAAGGCTGCCTGGAAAACAACAGCCCATGTGAAAAGCGGAGCCTTCTCTCTGCACTGGCAGGGTGGGACTGAAGAAGAGTCCTCTCCCTGCTTTTTCCATAAGGAGAAATGCAACAAGACATGATTGGGAGCCTGCGAGGCAGAGAGCTGCGGTCCCTCATGCAAGCATCCTAAACCACAAAGTCAGTCTCTTGAGGTCTCTCTTTCATCAAGAGTAACAGCAAGCAAAGCAGTGCCACTCCTTGTAAGGCTGGTTTGGAATGAAACTGGAGGCCAAGTGCTTGCTGTGGTTTGAGGCAAGGGTAGAAGGAGTAAGTGAGGAGTGACCTATGCTTTTAAACCCCTTTTTTTATAAGTATATAAATAAAATCAGATAAACTGGATAGATAAACCCAAACTGTCCAGTCACGCTAAGACCTCAGCCAACACTTTGCAAAGCCTTTGACTTACTTCGGACGGTAGATGAACACCTAATAAACTTAATTAAAGTTTAATTAGTGTAAGTAGGCTGAATGTGGTAGGTCAGCAGGCACAGCATAAGCTCAGATCCTGTTGGTAATAGTCAACCTGACCAAAGAAAGGGAGAAAATTCCCTTCTTAAAAAGGGAATTGAAGGGGCTAGTTGAGACGAGCTGCTTTGTCCATCAGTGCTGTTTAGGGTTTTATTTCCTTTATCTTTTCTTTGCCCAGGCAATACTGACCAGTGAAAAGCAAAGACTCTTTCCTCACATCAGTGCCTAAAATCTGGTTTCATCCTTCCCATTCCTACTGCTCTGTGCTCTGGAATTTTCCCCAACACAGCCTTCTTAAGTCTTGGCATCTGACATGGGGAGGTATGTCTCACTGGTTTCTGCTATTCTTTGTTTTCCAATGAAGTGCTAGATGATGAGTGCTGTGGTTAGACAGCCCAGCTGCACTTATTAAAGAGCTGATAGTCATTTATTAAAGGGCTTAAGTGAAACAAGACAGTGTCTCACCAGTCTTGCCAGTCACGGTTTGTTAGGATGTCCTTCACAGCTAAGGACAATATGTCCCCAACTTTTGGGTTTAATGTGTGTATTATGTCACGCAAATGCCTGTGTTGGTCTATGACGATCTCACCTTTTTGTCCTAACCCTAACTGGATTGCTCACTGGGTGCTGATAGGCAGCACAACCAAGCCAACAAGGTCTGGTGATGCATCCGTGGCCTCTTCAGTTGATTCTATATGAAGGTGGACTCTTGCTGGCCAAGAAAACTTATGGATGGCAAGCTAACGAAAGGAAGCTTGTTGGGCCAGTGGGTGGTACTGCCTCTCATAGTGGAAAAGGATTGCATCGGTGAGAAACTGTGGCTCAACCCAACACCACTGACCAAGAGTGTGATCCCATTTGCTTTCTAGTGCTCATCTGGACCAGAGAGTTGGGCTGCCTATTGTATCATACCAATATAAGCCTTTGTGCATTAGCACACACATCACCTGTCTGCTGTTCTTCAGTCCAGCTTCCCAGTCAGAGCTGTTGCACACTCTCTTGAGAGGCCACATGCTGCAGGGAATTCTCTAGCTCATAAACAGGACATATCTGATACCCACGAAGCAAGATACCAGGGAGAAAGCCACATTTGATAGCATGGTCTGAGAGCTGCTGAGTTCAAGTCCTCACTCTGAATGAGGTCCATCAGGAATATGTGTTCATCTATCTTGGCTCAGCCATTGCACCCTGGCCAGGAGACCAAGTGCTGGTAAATCACAGCGTTTTGCAGTCAGCCCTAGCAAAGATTCAGCTTGTTTCTTATTTTATCTGTCTTGATTTGATCATCCCTAAAAATAAGCTGCAAGGCAAGATACCGCAGTGCTGAATTCCCCAGCTGAGCCAGTGGAACATGCTGAGAGAGTTTCTTGGATCAAAGTCCTAGGAGAGGAGCCAAAAACAAAAGTCAGGCGAAAGTTCAGGGGTATCCTTCAGATATAGCAAGTAGCGGCACACAAAAAGCTGTGGTTCTCATGAGGCTTTATTAGGTGCTGGAAGAGGCAGCGCGAGTCTCCGGCCCTGCTGCAGTGAAGTCGGAGGGAATGTGAAGTGCCCTTTGGGATCATATAATGTCTGGGAAAATCGAGAGGAGGAGGAAGTATTTAGGGCAATGGTCTCAGACACAACAGATGAAATCCTCTATCCCCAAAAGCCGTGTGTCAGACACAGGCTAAAGATTCCAGTGACCAAAGTCTGCTCTTGTTGCACGTGAAAGCCCTCTTGTTGAGTCAGTATCATTTAGCACAGGCAAGAACCAGGAGTAAGCTACTGAGGAGGAGAAGTGTGGGGTTTTATTATAGATAATTAAAGAAGTCTCAAAGAAATGGAAATCTCAGTCTGCAGAAGTAGACAAGCAAATGGATGGGTGGTGGGCTATAAGCCCTTTCAAAGTGTTCTTAAGCCTAAGCACAATAAACTCCATGGCAGCTGGAGTTGCAGCCAGATGTATAGAGTCATACAGCTGTTTCCTAGTTATAATGATGGGCAAGTGATGGTGGGAAAGCTGATGTCTGGGATGCTGGAAGGAGCTGAAAGGAAAGTGCAGCGTGGGAGATGAAGTAGAGCCACTAATGCGCTAATGCTTCTCCAGGAGTCCTCCTCTAGCAAGTGAAAACATAAGCCCTGGTGGATTGTAGGCTGTTCCAGATCACGCAGCAACCACTGGATTCAAGCTCTTGTCATGTATTGTGGAGTCTTTCCCTGTTTACATCTATGTTTCCTTCTACCTTGCTATCATTTGAATTTAATTCTGCAAGCATTAGCTGAAGAGAGCATTTATGCTTATCTCTAAGTATCCGATGAATATACACATATCAGCAATGTCCCACATGCCTACCACCAGCATTGTCATAGAATCCCAGACTGGAGGGGACCTTAAAGCTCCTCCAGTTCCAACCCCTGCCACGGGCAGGGACACCTTCCACTGGAGCAGTTGCTCCAAGCCC
>JANRGW010005944.1:0-13262 GCA_024733675.1 Psilopsiagon aymara
CCTGCCGGCTCCGCAAGATGGGCTACTCCGCCGAGGAGGAGGTTGGCGGCCGGGGGGGGGCGGGGTGCTGCCCGGGGGTGCCACCGGGGGGTCCGCGCTGGCTCGGGGTCACTCGGCGGCAGAACACGGAGCCGGTGTCGCTGTCGCGTTCCCGGGTCCCTGACTGAGGCGCTTGGTCCCGCAGGCCGAGATGTACGACTCCAGTGTTTTCTACGAAAACCTGAAGGTTCCCACCGTCGCCATGGGTGAGCGGCAACGGGAGCCTGGGCGTGGGGGCAGCTGGGGCGGAGGGGACCCCCTGGGGGAGGCGCGGGGGGTGAGGGGATGTGCCCAGGAGGAGGCGGGGGATGGGGGGCAGGGGATGCTGCTGCAGAGGAGTCACTGGGGGAAGCTAAGTTTTAGGGGTGACCCCATGGGGCAGAGGCTGGTTCCTGGCAGGAGCACACCCCAATGCCTTTTCCGCTTTTTCAGGCTTCCTAAAACTCCTGGGTGTTTCCATCAGTAGGGTTATTTTCTCACCACTGTTGTTTGCCTTATTTTACTCTTCCTGTGCTTCTGATGCTGTGTACTTCTGCTGTGTAGGTCACTTTTCATTTTGAAATCCAGGGAGGAACTTTTTTTTTCTCTTAGATTATTTTCCAGGTTCTTCTTGTGTTCTTGCATTAAGTGCAAGAAGTGGATTAAAACACATGCGTAGAAGGTGAAAAAAATGGCCCTAGAATTTGGGGATATATAAACAGTACTGAAGAGAGTTGCAATATACATGCATGTCTTTTTCCATATCCCTGTAACTCAGAAATCCTTCATTTTTTTACTTTTTTTCCCCCTCAGTTCAAATGTGAATTAGAGTCAAACGATATTTTTAGTTCAGACCTCCCCTTATGTGTAAATAAAACTGCAACATTCTGTAACATACCATTATAGAAGCTGGGGAATAAAGACTAAGCCTCTCAAGTACTTGGCATAAAAGTTCTGTGATATTTCTGGCTTCTCTGTCTGCAGATAAAGATCTACAGTTTCACATTGTTAAGCAAGCTAGAGCTCAAAGTGCCAGAGAAGGCACAGGCTACAGTGAAGGTAAGTAACAAGCAGACACTGAGGCCACTGTATCATGTCTCATGGAGAGCTGTTCTTGTCTCCCTCAGCGCAGCTTCCTCTTTCCATTTGTGCACTGCTGTGAGACCTTTTTTACTTATTTTTAATCTTCCCTTGTATTTTTGGAGCATAACTACTTTGTCTGCTTGGAGAGAAATTAATTGGAGAGAAAACCTGATAAGAGAATTCAAGTCTGTTGTGCTCAGACCTCTAGCTCTCTGCAGGACTGGAAGATCAAAACTGCAAAATTCAGGAGTTTCTTAAAGCACTAGTCCTTCACTTCCCATCCCAGTACCTACACTTTACTTTGTGCCTGCATTTCCTTCTGCGCTTTGTGGCCCAAACTCTTTTAATACTGCCTTCAGCCTTGTTCTTTGTGTGGTGGTTCTTTGTGTTATGTTTTGTTTAAGGATTAATTGCTAGACATGAGTTGTGTGTGCTTATCCACCACTCCTTGGATCAAAACACAAGCAACATGTGTATTATTATGTTGGATTGTTCCAAGAGTGTCCTAAGCTGTTGTGGTTTAAGCCCAGCTGGGAGTTCAGAACCACACGGCTGCTTGCTCACATCCAAGTAAAGAAATAGATGCACCCTTTAAAGGGGTGCATTGCAAAGATATATCCATGAACCACTAAGTCCCAGTGTTTGCTACCCACTGCAAGCATGCGTTCCTCCGAAGAGAACACGAAAACTGTGTTGGGGTAGTCCTCATTGTGGTATCTTGGCCTATTTTAAGATTTACTGACTTAGTATTGTTTGTTTAATTTAAAGTCTTTAAGCTGGCTGTGTAATAGGACAGGAAGGCTGCTATTAATCATAACCTGTAAAAGTCTTGTAAAATTACAAGCGCTTTACAGGGCACTTTTATGGGCTTCTGTGACCCTTTGTGACCCTTTATAACACTGCCTTTTAAAAATTAAATTCTTGTTTTCATGTTTAAATCTGTTAGTTTGGACTGGAAAAGTTCTGGTTTTGGCTTCAAGTAGAGTAATGACAAAACCTTGTCTTCTGGGTTTGTTGCAGAGTTATTGTGGCTCCTCTTCTTTGGTGTCTTTAGTTGAAAACAGGAGGTGAGAGATTGCCCAGCTTCTGTTAGGTGCTGAATAATGTAGAGAATCAGTAAGTTTGCTGTTGTGTAGGCTCCTGCATAAACCCCAGGTTACGTGTTGGCTGTTCTGTCTGCCTGGGTATGTCTGTGTCATATCTGGGTATGATTGTGCCTTGCAGGGAGAAGGTTGCATTGTGAGGAGCAGGATTATGGAGATCAGGTCAATAGTTGCTGGGAATTGGAATGTTCTCAAGTAAAAATGTTTTTCTGTAGGCAGTATCCTAGAGTACTGCATCCTGTATCCTTAGGGAGATTATTTTGCAGCTTGTGCCATGGATTGAGAACGGATTTATTGTTTGTTTGGAGGATATATGTTTTAAGCAGGGAATGGAAATTGCGAGTGTTCAGGGAAAGAAGAGTATGCAGGTAGTGTGTGTATCTCCATAACATCAAAGTTTAGTTATCTGAACTAATCTGAGGCATTTTGAAAGTGCCTTGGTAGCCTTAGCTAGAAATGCCTGTGGCAGTCTATATTAGAGAGCTCTGTAAAGAAAGTGACTGTGAGTGACACTGGTTTGCAGAGTGCCCAGATGTTTAGTCTCCTAGAAGCTTTCATTGTTGTTGGCAGAGGAGCAGGTATTTTGCAGATGGTACTTTAAAGAAAATTTTAGGAGTGAGACAAACCCACAGGTTGGAGCTCTGCCTCTTCTCTTTGTAAGCCAAGAGCTGAAATTGATGAAACAACACAGTGTCCTTTTGATCTAACCTAGCATGATCCCTTCAAAGCACATGAAAACCTGTAACTGAAAGTGTAAGAAAGAAAGGTTACCCAGCCTGCATAGGGCTGGGGGAGGGATTTGGACCTTTCTACTTTTTTTTTACTTTAAGCAATTTTTATCCTTTCAAACTAAGAAGGGGGAATAAAGCATTTGTGTTTCCTTCATTGTTGGTTGTTGAGCTTCTGTGCTTTCCTATACAATTATGGTGTTTTACTAAAAACAGTTCTCTGTTCAACCTCTAGGATCTTACTCATTACTGCCTGTAGAAGTTCCCCAAAATCACAAGCGTTCCACCTGTGACCTGACTCAAGCTGATCGCCTTGCTCTTTATGATTATGTTGTTGAGGAAACAAAGAAACAGAGGTCTAGATCCCAAATAACAGAAAATGACAGTGACCTCTTTGTGGATTTAGCAGCAAAAATCACCCAAGGTTTGAAAAACTATCTGTTGTTGAGTTTTGTCTTGGATCTTTCATTTTGTGGAGTTAGATGAGTTTGGTTGCAAGTCAAGCAGAATTGCTTGTGCTATTTTTAGTGGGAAAAGCATGCTTTTCTTAAAAGCCTCAATGAAGACTTGGCATCAGAAAACACTAGTTTGGTATCCTTTATGTTGTTTTCCATCTGAGAGAGCCTCAGTGCTCTGCTCCTGGCACACATATTGTGTATCTTAGCGGATGAATCTTTTGTCTTTGCTGCAACTGACAGGTTGCTTAATGTTGCCAACTTACTACAGTAAGCAGTATTTTCTGTAGGAGATGATGAGATTAAAGATCACTTAAGAGTAAAAGCCAAACAAGAAAGGTTGGCAGTCATCCGATGGAGCTCTTGAGCAATATACAAATGGGAGTGTTGGACAAAGGCCTCTCACCCGTGTTGAGTCATGCCAGTTTGTAACTGTACCAAGTGCAACATAAGCATCAGTGTTACCCTGTGTACCCTGCTCTGCAAGGGGGTAGGAGATGGTGTTTGTGATCTACGCAGGTCAATTATTTACAGAATCTGTCTTTCTCAGTCTCTGTGCCTTATTGTAATACTGGCTATGAAAACATGGCTTGTATTTTGTAGCCATTTGACCAAATTGCAAGCCCGTATGTTGATTTAGACCACTGTTAGGAGACAGATCACGTAAGAGATTTGCTCAGTGGCTTTTTAGTCTTGTGCAAATAGCTAGCAAAAAGGTTGGAGAGAAAGCTTGTGCAGAATTCATAATAGTTACTAAGTACTGGGGAAACTTCAGAAAGAACACAATATATTTTCTGTTTCAGACTTGTGTTATTAAAGCCCCAGCCTTGCATACCTGCAGCTAGTGACCATCTGTTTTACTTCCAATTTTTCACTAGATGATAGTCAGAAAGGTCCCAAGTCCCATCTTGAAATTCTGGCTGAAATGCGAGATTACAAAAGGCGGCGGCAGTCATACAGGGCTAAGAACGTTCATATAACAAAGAAGTCTTACACTGAGGTGAGATCTGAAAATAAGGTGTTTTTTGCACAAGTGCTTATTATATATCAGCATAAACAATGCTATACCCTTTCAGACAAAGAAAATGTCTTTTGTTTGTTGCAGCAAGTTACAAATAACAGCGGCATTTCTGACTCACATTTTTAATGTGAAAATGGCAGCAAGATGTAGTTGACTGTCTGTTATTAAAAGGTGCTATTTAAATTTCTGCTGAAATACCTGTTTCTGCAAATCAGACTTTCCATTCAACCAGCTGATTATAGGTTTTGGGAGGTATGTTTGCTTTCTGCTGTCTAGTTGCAAATTCAGGTCAGTACCATGACATGCTGCTTTTTTTGTTTTTAATACATCTTAATATCCAGGTGATTCGGGATGTGATTGGTGTGCATATGGAAGAACTCAGCAATCACTGGCAGGAGGAGAATAGGTTGAATAATGCAGAGATGTGTGAAGAAGGGAAGTCAAAATCTTCAGGAAGGTATGCCTTAGTTAACAAATTCCTTGGGCATGTGAGTGCGCTGATGGCCTGTAATTGTATCTTACCACCTTCTTCTAGTAGCACATATCAACCTCGGCTGAGACATGTGCACAGTTTATTTTCTGCTAATGCTATTAATTTCTTGCTTGAGAAGCTCTGCCTGCATGAGGGGTGGGGAAAAACGAATTATTAGCTTGCTTTCAGGGATAAGAAGGTAAGTTACAAGTGATCCTGGTGAGCAGGTAGGTTTTGGTGGAGCTGGGGAATTAATAGTGCTCCCTCTTGTGTCCAAATACGTGTGCATGTGATAGCTGGGGACAGAAGGGTACTTGAAAATAGAAGTACTCAATTTCTTTCCCTTCCCTACTACATGATGGGAAATGCTATGGTAGATATAAAATACCTCAGAAGAAAGGTTTTCCTGAATTACTAAACATGGGGACCTTTTAAAGTTCTTATCACCGTGAATGATGCTGTGGGAGCGTGTTTTGTGTTACATCTATCTTCCTGTGTCAAGTAACATCGCACACTCTTCCAAACATTTGTCACTGAAATGAAGATGGAATCGTGACTTGGCAATAGCCTATTTGTGCTTCTTCAGGAGATCATTGAGATGAAAATGGTAGTGAAACAAACAAAAAGGTGTTTTGTTTTCAGCATTAAAATCAAGGTGAATGAAAAGGCCATTCAGGAGATCAAGCTTGCTGGGTTCTCCAGCTGTAGGTAGTGGCTTAAAGGCAGGTTGTTGAAGAGTTGGGCACTGAAAGCAAACCTGGGTGAACCCCTTCTACTGCCTCCTGTTTCATGAGCAGAGAATGTAAGAGTGCAGGGCAGTGTTTGTAAGAAGTTACTATTAAATAGTGTGCTGAGAGGTGCATATACAAGAGAATGGACTTTGGGCCTCTTTTGGGATGTACTGTAATTCTTAGGGAGATAGAGAGTCTTAATAAAAGATACGTTCTCTGTCTTAAACCTTTACTGGGCCATTATATGATAAATGTGGTGCTGAAATCAACAGTGACTGTGAAACAGATTTTACTGAACAGACTCAATAACCTTTGTTTCAGGAAGGAAGACAGGAGGTCAGCTTCGGTGGACTCCCGGCTGTCTGGAGGAAGCTCCAAAGATACTGAATGCACCAGGCATAGGAGAGAGAGCAGCAGGAGTCCAAGTAAACGAAGGAGGAGTCGTGAAAGAGGCAAAGACAGAGATTCTCGGAGAAAAAGAGAGAGGTGAGCAGACGTGGTGACAGCTGAAGTCTGCTTCTGAATCAGGCAGCTGTAGCATTGTCTGTAAGAAATGAGTGCAGAGAATTAGAATACTTAGTTGAGTTAAAAAGCTGGGCTCAGCTCCTGTGCTGTATAACAAGCCAGTGGCATGAGACTACTCATACTGAACAGAACATGCTGTGAGATCATAAACTGTGATCCAGTCTTCAGGATTTACCCTCACACCTGGAAGGTGACACTTTGAGCTGCATGCTGCAGGATTAGCACAGTACTGTTACTGGCTATTCTACTCTTCGATCAATATATGCATAAGGAATCATGCTGTCTGTTTAACCAGTGACATGTACTTGTCATGTCTTGTGCTGATCTCTGCTCTAGTTTGCACTGGGACTTAACTTAATCAGGAAGATTATTTGTTTTCACCAGTACGTATATACACGTAACCACTTGAGTAGTGTTTCAAAGGCAGTTGCTTTAAAACAGTGTTGGGTTTTTTTCAGTAGTTCTGGATATATTTTTAGGCAGAAGAAAACAAATCTAGGCCACACTTCTAATGCCATTAACAAGTGCATGTTTGCACCTGCAAGTCCATAGGTGTGTGGGACCTGCGTGTGAGCAAAGATTTAAACTATTGGCCAGCAGAAATGCTGCATTGTTCCTGGTGTGTGTGGAAGAAATACTGTAGGTAACTGCACGGAAGGAGATGATTGCTTATCTCAAAACCGGCTTCATTTCCCAGTGATGCCATTCATCCTAAACTAATTGCTGCTATGGCACTGCATGACAAGGCTTTGATTAAACAGCATAGGAAATAAACTGCCTTAAAGTAGTTTACTTTCTTTCCTTAGAAGAAGGCATCATTACATTTAATGAATGCTTTCCATTTTCCAAGTATTTTTTTTCTTTCAGATTCTGTCAGAGCCTAACAACCCACACAATGTTTTTGGTTTTGTTTCAGGGATGAAGAAAAGTATCATAACTATAAAAGAAGAAAGTAGAAGCAAGAACTTGATTATTTTGTTTGTCAGCTGTTCAAAAAATGATTTGCACAAGAACTGTTATTACTGCTGTTGTGCTGGGGACAGTAATGCTGTGTACATATTATTGGTGCTACAGCTGTCCTGGGAGACTAAAAGTGCGAAGATCTGTCAGGATGGAAGCAGTACACATCAGAAAATGTGTATATTTTTTCACTAATGCATCTCTTAATAAATTACATTGATCTCATCTGAGTTTGGTCTCACAAGGCTGAAGAATGAAATCTGAGAGAGGCTGTACTAATTTGCCTTCCTGGCCTTCATGGTGATTATAGCACTAATCCCTAGAGTCTGGGATCAATTACAAATGGAAAAGGCATGCACAGAACTCCCTTCATACCCTCCCACCTGACACTGTCACCTCTGGGACCAGGGTTCCAGAACGGCAGCACTTGCTGCCTGGTAACCATATAAACCAGAGGGGAGAGGGCACATTTCAGAGTTCTCCAAAGGCTGGAGTGTCTTCAACTGCAGCTAGTGGTGAAAGGACCATAACGGGCAAGTTGCTGTTCCTGAGCTCATGATCAAAGAAATTTAGGATCAATGTCATGTGGCAAAGATGACAAGAATATAGCTCTCTATGGAAACTAGAGGGGAGGCACCAAGGAGACCTCTAATATTGCCAAATGCCATTTTCAAACACCAGGTGCCTACCCATTTACTTCCAGAAATAACTAGGAGGAGTTCCCATCCTGCAGACTAGCAGGTAAGTGTACATACTAAGGGCGTGCAGGAGGATTCACTTAACTTCAGTGAGATATTTATTATATCAATTCCCAGTTAATTCCTCACACAATCTCCTACAGCAAGGTCAGACATCACCAGCCAAGCTTGTTACCTCAACAAAGCAAACAACTATAAAAGAACAAGCTTTCAGATTCATCTTTCCTACAACACTCTTCTGCTTGCTCGAGTTGCCAGGAGAGGGCACTCTGCATACTCCTGGTTTTGGCCTTCTCTGTTGACGGAATCGCTCTAGTTTTACTGTACCTTGTGTCACCTCAATCGTTTCTGCAATTAAGGGTGATTAGATGTCGCAGAGAAGTCTAGTTCTGATTTAGACTTATGTACCTACTACAGCTATTCAGCTCAAAACCACATTGAACTCATTTGCCACCTACGTCACAAATGCAGTAGCTTTTCTTGTCAGAAAACGATGTATTTTTAAGCAAATCCTGAATTAGACAAGTCTCTCTAAGAATGGAAGAGGCTTACTTAAGTTATGAAAGGTCCTAATTAGAGGGGAAAAAATAAGGACTCATTGCAGTTATTTCTTGAGTTAATATTTCTTCTACATGCTCAATCACATGGTTCTCATGAACTTCCCTTAAGGCTTGGTAGAACTACTCATTTAAGAGAGCGTGTTCATGCAGACTAGGTGGTCAAAAGACAACCTGTATTTGTGTAAGAGTCAGAAAGTCAGTGCTAGCAGAATTGTAAGGAGAAATACACCAAGTACAGCTGTCCAGTCCAAGTTTAATTCTATTGTTTACTTCTTTTATTATGACATTTGCAAAGTATAGGTAGGAAGATCCATACCAAAATATGAAGTTATTGCTCCCTAGGTTTCAGCATCAATATTTGAGAGGTCCATTGAAGGAAGAAATCAGGAGTGGCGTAAAGAAAACAAAGTGCTAGGAGAGGGTTGTCTTTTATTGTGATGTGCAAATAACAGTCCTTTGAACACAGATTCTTTTCCTGCATGTTTGTTTCTTGCATTTTTTTTTCTTCTCTTACCCGGTGATGACAAGTGGGCTTGATCAAAACAGTGTTGAGGCCTGGCTCAAAAAGTTTCTGAGCAGCACCATGCCAGATTGTTTCTCACTGGAAAGGAATAAATAAAATGCTTTAGAAAAACAGTTGAACATGGTAAGGCCTAGTGTGTTGGACAAGATAACTGAGGGTTATATTAATTTCAAGTCAGAGCAGGGTGATTAAAAATTGGTTCTTACTAATAAACTGTCGATCTAGTAATTAGTGCAAACCAAGTAAGTTCAGTTGTGTGCTTTTCTGAGCCCCCATGTATGTCGACTTGAGTTTGTGTGTCAAGGTTTTGGTAGTGAAGGAAAGGTGAGGGCAGGCTACATGGGGTGGCTTCTGTGAGAAGCTGCCAGAAGCTTCCCCCATGTCCAACAGAGCCAATGCCAGCCAGCCACAAGATGGACAAGACACTGGCTGAGGCCGAGCCCATCAGTGATGGTGGCAGAACCTCAGTCAACCTTTACTCCTGTCATCATGGCTGTGCCCAAAGTGAAGACAGACTATTCACCTGAAATTAAAGGCTTATGGAGAACCCAGAGGTGCTCAATACATTAAAATTGCATGGATTGGATTTTTACTTACGCTTCCTCTTTAATTTTGTGGAGGAATGCTTCAACTTCCTCCTTTGGTATCTCTCCATCGATACTGGCCAAATACGAGTAAAGAAATGAGAATGTTTCGAAGGGAATGCGAGCTGCTGCACCTTCTGGGTCCTTTGTTAAGATTTCACAGGCATGTTTCACTGAACTCAGCAAGGACTGCAGGGGGGTTCAGTCAAGAAATGAGAGGAACAGTATCAGAGCCATGAACATCCTTTGCGCACCATGACAAAATCCACACTGTAAGCCACTAATAGTGTAAAGGAGATGAAGGCTTTATCATGGTTGCCTAGGTTTCAACCTCAAATGTATCCTCTGTATCACGATGTAACTTGAGCCCTAGCTCCCATATGGCCAATTGCTCTGCTACTGTAAAAGCTCCAGCGTCACTATACCAAGTGGTGGGGATATCTGTGTGTATTTATTATGTCAATTGATCTAACTGAATTATCAGCAGCAGTTAAGACAGAAAAATCTATGAAGCCCAGAAAATTGACAGGGGTTTGATTTTTATTATGGCATTATAATATATGATAAAAATTTTTAGGAGTGCTGATATTTACTGTATTCTTCATTTTTGTGCAAGTCCCATTATAGTAGTTAGTGGAAAAAGCACTGAGGCAAAAAGCCTTTCAAGCATATTCCAGTTTCGTCAAAGCCCAATAATGACCAAGTTCCCTTAAAAAATCAAACATGCCTCAAGGTATTACTTTCAAATATACTTTGAAAAAATCTTTTATTCAGTACAATGCCATAACACAGTGCCCGACGCGTGCTAAGCTGTACAGGGAAATACGTGGAAAAATTCAGCATAGAGCTTCACTAAGTCAAAGATTGGTTGCCTGCCGTTAAAAGAAACAAACAAAAACCCTCACAGGCCTTTTTTAAGCCAAGGTGTAACATTTTTGCTATAACCTTTTCAAAGGGTATCCTTACCTATGTATTAACAAAAAGCAATACCTTTGGAAAAAGATAAGTATTTCCTAAGAGTAGAACAACAATACTTAAAATCATACAGTGTCTGTTCAATATGTAGAGCACAGGCCAGAGAAGTGACAGTTTATAATCCTTTAACCTGGGTGGCCTTTCTGCCGAAGGAAAGGTAGCTGCCTGTATGATGGCAGACTATCTACCCCCTGCAGTTTGCTACCTCCCTACTGCCATTCCTGCTCCTGCCACTGCAAGCGGCTGCCGTCTCACAACACACCAAAGTTACTCACATTGCTTTTGCCGTCTTTGAAAGACAATTTAACCTGTGTGATCATTTCTCCAAGGCTGTAAAAACACACCAGTACTTTGCAGAAAGATGCCTCAGATCACTGGTGTTCTTGAGAAGTTCAGACTTGTTCACTCTTGTATCTTAACTGTGACCTTATTCAACTATGAACATAATTTACAGCAAAGGAAATAAATTTCTCCCGTGTGTTTTCCTCTCTGGTTTAGGAAACTGAAGTTTAGGCTTCATTATGTACAGCTAAATCAAATAATTGACTTAATATCTGAAAGGATGGAGAGATGGAGGTAAATTTAGACTGTCTAGCTCCATCAGAATGAGGTTTCTGTCACTCTGGTTTTGATTTTTTTTTAAATAAGTAATGTTGCTGTTACTTTTTTTTTTTTTTTTTTAATATAGAAATGAGCCCAAAATACAAAGTCATGTTGGGGGGTGGGATTAGAATCAAGAAATACACAGTTGAAAAGAATATGTACACACACACCTCCATAATTCTATCACCAGGCCAGGCCAGCATTCAGGACTTCCAGAGATTGCAATGTTGTCAAAATATTATCCAATACGTACTTTCTTTTTAGTACCCCTTCTTCCCTACTGCAGAAATCATTAGCAGCATTATACTTCATAAGATCACCAGCTTAGTGCATTTTATAATCTCTCATTCTGTGGAAATGCTCTGCTGAGATTTTATTACTGACATTAAAAGAATTAAATTTAGATTTAGTAACGTTAACTGCTTCTGTGAAAATTTAATTGACTGCACAATCAATTATGAATTGATGGTTTAATTTCTCCCTCCAGTTCTCCTTCACAGACATTTATAATACTGATGCCATAAGCATCATTAATTTGATGCCATAAGCATCATTCTTCTCTGATCCTCTCTCTCATGGACCAAGCTCCCTGCAGACATGCTTACTCTTCTAATGCCCTCTCAGTAAGCCCAGGACTTAGCTGTCTTTCTAATTAGGCTTTCCTGATCAAAAGCTGTTGAGGAGCAGAAGTAGACATACGGGCCACTTTTCCGGCTGCTGCAAAAGCAATCCCCACTGTGGTCTACCTCATACATGATCATATATGACCATTTGTGTTTGGATACGAGGGCTGCTGTCACTGTTACCTTACCTTGCCGAGCACACTGCATCCAAGTGCCAGAAACTTCATCCATTCCACCTCCTTGCCAAAGTCATCCAACTGCAGGATAGCTCCCAGCTGCTTTTCGGGCAAGCACAAGTGCTTCCATTTCTCCTTCAGTTCTGCAACATTCACCATACCTTTGGGAGAAAGCTTTAAAATTCGTGGTACCACAGTAAGAACTCTGAAAACCAGAATGAAAATAAGAACACTATCCCACACCAAAATACATCAGATACTTGACAATCAGTCTCCCCAGCCATCCCCAATGTATCAGTATTCCTCAACAGCATTGTGCATTTGATAAAGGCTGATTTATACCTGTTTGTGCAAGACTTTAAGGAGTCCTAGAGTCAAAACAGCATCCGTTTTCTCTATTCCTAAAGGCATTTCCAGCCTTTCCGTCACAGGAAGGGTCTCACCTTTTGACAACGCTGAAAAATACCTAAGTGAATGGGAAGAGAACACACTTGAATGCCTATGGCCATTACAAGCTACAAAGAAATAAATGCTGTTAACAGTCCAGTGAATGAATCCACACTCTCCCATGCAGGTGCGGCAGCACTCTGGAAGCTGGCCGTGCACACAACTCGCCATCTCCCCATGCCCTAGATACCACCTTTCTTTTTAGTGGAAACCACAATCCTTAGGCTTTCCACACTCCTTTTCTAAGATATTCTAATAATTCTTCAGGCATTTAACTTTCTTTGTGCATGACATACTCAGCCCTTCTTGGCAAAAGCAATGATTTATTAACATCAGAGTGTGCTTGCAAACTGAAGCACAGCCTTTTTCTATTTGATTGATGAGCACCTGAGGGCTCATTTGCTTAATATTCCTCTCACACACTACCCAAGAAGCACAACTGACTATTATTGCAACTCTCTCATCAGCATTTCTGCTATCTCTGTCCACTCAAAAATAAACTGTAAGACTAGAGCAGAAAGGGAATTAGATTTAGATCCTTTTAATTATAAGGCCACTACAGCCTTAAGAAAAACCACCTCTGCCATAGCTGGCCAGCAATCTGAACTGTGCAAGGAAACCTCAGTTTTCATTCAGTTAGTGGTAGGTCTAATTTAAGGGCTTCTCTATTCATCCTCCATCATCTGCCCTGGCATCCATGTCTGTGCGCAGGTTACCCCATGTTGTCCAAATACTGGCTGAAATGTACAGCAAGCAGCACAGCAGAACTAAGCATTTGCCCTTCTGGTTTCTCCTTCTAATTATTCACAGGGACAAGCACTACGACATTGTAACATCCTATACAGGGATGGCCACACACAAAGAATTGTACTCAATGGCTCAGTGTCTAGCTGGAGATCAGTAACGAGTGGTGTCCCTCAGGGATCGGTGTTGGGACCGGTCTTGTTCAACATCTCTGTTGGTGACATGGACAGTGG
>JANRGW010005945.1:0-10041 GCA_024733675.1 Psilopsiagon aymara
TTCCCCTCTCCTGTCCCTCCATCCCTTGTCCAAAGCCCCTCTCCAGGTTTCCTGCAGCCCCTTCAGGCACTGGAGCTCCTCTGAGGTCTCCCCTTCAGGAGCCTTCTCTCCTCCAGGCTGAACGAGCCCAGCTCTCATCCTGGCTCCAGAGCAGAGCTGCTCCAGCATCTCCGTGGCCTCCTCTGGACTCACACCAACAGCTCCAAGTCCCTCTTGTGTTGTAGCCCTGCAGTTGTTTTCCTTGAGTACCCTTCTTCTTCAGTCCCTTACCACCATTCACCTTCACTTGTAATAAGGAGGAATTACTGCTTAAAATGCAAAGATTTGTCTGTCACACTGTGGTGGTGCATGGGAACTGAAAGTGGTGAGGAGGAGGAATTTGGGAAGCCTGCTTTTGAGAAGGAATTTGGTAGGCCCAGTGTGAATGGGTAAGTAGTCTGATGGAGCTGTTATAACCACTGGCGCTAGCTTACTTGGCAAAGAGTGAGCTGATAAAAGGTGAGTGGAAGGTACCGTGTGTCAGAGGCATCAGAATTTGAAGTGGAGTTTGATGTGAAAACTGCAGTATCTTGATTGCCTGTCCGGTTGGGGTTTTTAACCTTCCCTTAGTGCTCTTTCCCATCTGGAGACTGCTGGGGACAGAGAAATCAAAGCAGGTCATAAAGGCTTTTTGTAGTCCACAGTGAAAGCAACACAACAGCAACCATCAAACACCTTCCTCTCCTCCCATATCTTCTTGTAGTCGGTAATAAGTCCATAGACCGAAGACTACCACATGTAATAGGGAAAATGTATTATTACCCACAAAAGGTAATTGTGTGCCTCCTCGTGCTAGATATATAATCTCACATGAAATTATCTAGTGTGAGTTCAGGGAAAGAAGGTGATGGTGGCATGTTTGAGACCTCATTGCAGCACTGTGTCCATTTCTGGTGTCCTCAACATAAGAAGGACATGGAGCTGTTGGAACAAGTCCAGAGGAGGCCATGAGGATGATCAGGGACTGGAGCACCTCCTGTATGGAGACAGGCTGAGAACATTGAGGCTGTTCAGCCTGGAGAAGAGAAGCTGCATGGAGACCTCAGAGCAGCTTCCAGTATCTGAAGGGGGCTACAAGGATGCTGGAGAGGGACTCTTCATCAGGATTGCAGTGATAGGACAAGGGGTGATGGGTTCAAGCTGAAACAGGGGAAGTTCAGGTGAGATATAAGGAAGAAGTTCTTTACTGTGAGGGTGCTGAGGCACTGGAATGGCTTTTCTAGAGAAGTGGTGAATGCTCCATCCCTGGCAGTGTTCAAGGCCAGATTGGTCAGAGCCTTGGGTTCCATGGTCTGGTGTGAGGTGTCCCTTCCGAAGGCAGGGAGTTGGAACTGGATGATCTTAAGGACCTTTGCAACGCAAACCATTCTATGGTTCTATGTTTTAGCCAGGAGTAAATTCACAGGCATGCACCTGCAGGCAATGGACATTAGAGATGGTAGGACGAACTACAGCAGGAACTAGTAGATTCCTGATACTCCTGCATGGGGCTACACTGTTCCTTTGGAAACTTCCTGTTTTCACATAGGTTAAAAGGGAATACATGGGAATTGGACAAGCTTGTAATGGTGTAGAAGAGTGCCAAATAAACTGTCTGTTTTGAATAGAACTTCATGAAATCCTGGAGTGAAACCACTCAGACTCATTTCACTGGACCAAGGGAAGTTTTGCTGCTTGGCACTTAAATAGGTCATTAAAATCCCATGTTTTAAGACTCAGAAGTGGTGATTTTCTGTGCATATCATCACTTAAAAAGGCAAAGGCAACACAGATGAATAGGAGAATTTTTCTTATTAACTTGCTTTTAAGGTGGATGAATCCGAACCCGAGCAATTTGCAGCAGAGCAGATCTGAGTAGCCATCATTTGCACATTAATAGATGAAATCAAAGCTGGGTTGAATGCTGATTCATGGCTTTTATTTTCTTATTGTATCTCTGCTGTTTTCTGCTATTACAAGTCTTTCAGGCCTTGAAATTCCTTTTTGGTGCAATTCTTTGTAGCTCCAATTTGCCTTTCCTGATAAAAGGGAACTTGGGGACCCCAGGTGCTGTATAAACACGGGATAAAAGAAGAAGCTTCCATGTGAAACGATTCATTCCAGATGGTGGAGGAATGTTTTAAAGGGTGCTCATGTGTTGAATATCTTCATGGTGCAGGTGAGGAAGGGATAGGTTGCAAAGAGCTTTGCAAGTGGAAAATACTGTCTTATAGGGGAGCAAGTAGAAGAATCATTGAATCATAGAATGGTTTGGGTTGGAAAGGACCTTAAGATCATCCAGTTCCAACCCACTGTCATGACAGGTTAAATCTCACATATTGATGAATATAAGGAGAGACAAAACCGCAAACTGGCTTTAAAGACATCCCTCTGCCTCCCTGTGGATGGTTTGAATGAAGCTGGGATTGGAAAGTGGGCAAAACAGAAAGAGCATCAACAGGAAACCAAAACCTATTCTTTTAAATCATATCTGTAAGTTGCTCTGTTTGCTTTTGAAGCATCCCCTATGGTGACCCTGTCTCGAAGATAGCCATCAAGATATCCATCAGCTGGTCCAGCCTGGTCCAGCTTTCTCCAAGCATCTAGAGCCCTGGCTTGCCTTTATTTGTTCTCTTGATCTGCAGGACTGAACTTTATCTTTCCTTTTCCTCTTTTAGAGGACTTAAGGCCCTTCTCCCTTCCCTAGATGTTGCTCATGTGCTGCCGAGCTTGGTGAAATCTCTTCTGGAGCAGGTCAAGCTGTGCAAGGGAAGGTTTAGACTGGATGTTAGGAAACATTTCTTCCCCTAAAGGTTATGAGGGATTGGAACAGGCTGCCCAGGACAGTGGTGGAGTCACTGTCCCTGGAGGTACTTAAAAGATGTCTAGACAAAGCCCTTTGTGACATGGGTTAGTGGTGGCCTTGGCAGTGCTGGGGGACAGTTGGGCTTAATGATCTTAAAGGTCTTTTCCAACCTAAATGATTCCATGTTTCTATGCTGTGGTTCTTTGAAGAGGAATAAAGCCAAATACGGGTTTGGAAGAGCTCTATTAATGGGACCCATCCAGTTGTGGTAGTTCGCAAGCTGAAACCTTGCTGCTTTCCTGTTGTTCCCATGCATCACGAAGAGCCAGCTCCTCCACTCTCCTGCCTCTGCATCTGCCTTGATGCACATTTATGTCCTGCTGTTAAAAGTTTCTACATGGACCACGTTTTGCCCATCAGATGTTATAGATTCATTTCAAGGAGCTTTTCTGAGGACACTGTTTCTCCAATCCTTGTGAATGCAGCTATTGGGATCCTGTGTGCACCTTTACACATACAGACGTAGAAAGAGTGGCAAGTTTATATTTTCTTTTCCCTTTTACCTCCACCATAAATTCAGATCCTTTATAACAACATCTCAGATGCCTTTCTAGGTCCCAGAGTTGCTGTAATGAAGAAAACCAACTCTTGTTTCAAGCTATGTCCTAAAATAGGATCTCTTTCTAAGTTTCTGTATGTACAAATCCCACATTCCAGTGCATGTATTCTTTTTTCTTCTTTTTATCTATGTATTTTCTGTTTTCCCCCTTCCTAATACTGTATTTACTACATTAGAGAAAGGCCTTATATATTCTTACAGAGAGCTTTTTGTTCGTAGTTATGCTTTCCTGGAAGAAACACTCTACAACATGAAGTGCCAAGAACATAGTAAACTCCCATTATCTTTGCAAAGATGAGGAAATATGTGTTTGCAGTACAATAATAGAGGTAGAGTGGCACTAATGCAAATTGTTTCTTTGTGTTCTGTTTCTAAATTAAAAAAGGATAAAACAGAACAGAAAAAACCAAAATGAAACCCCTGCCATTTAATATTTAATGGAGAAGAGTAAGGATGCCATTTATTTGTAGAATTTAAGCACTTCCACAAAGACAAAAGCAAGGGTAGGATAGAAATAGCTCCTGGGGAAGAGGGTAATTGCTTTTTTATGGGCTTCAGACAGAAAGGGTGGTGTGTGGGAAGGTACCACTGTTGGGTCCAACCACTGGTTCAGTAGAAGCTCTCCAGATGAGATGCTGCTGAATCAAAGAGCATGGATTGGCACCCCTGATCAGGTTAGTTGCAAAGGTGAAGGGCCTGGAGCACAGTTGTGATGGAAACAGCTGAGAGACCTGAGGGGTTCAGTCTGGAGAAGAGAAGGCTCAGGGGGGACGTTATGGCTCTCTACAACTGCCTGACAGGAGGATGGAGCCAGGAGGGGGCTGTTCCAAGGAACAAGGGATGGGACAAGAGGAAACAGCCTCAAGCTGCACCAGGGGAGGGTTAGATGGAGATGAGGAACAGTTCCTTCCCCAAAGGGTGCTCAGGCATTAGAACAGGCTGCCCAGGGCAGTGCTGGAGTCACCATCCCTGCAAGTATTCACACACCGTGGAGATGGGGCCCTCAGTGCCATGGGTTAGTGGTGGCCTTGGCAGTGCAGGGGATGGTTGGACTGGATGAGCTTCAAGGTCTTTTCCCACCTGATTGATTCTATGATTCTGAAGGAGACTATATTTTGTTTTCCTGGATTCATCTGACATAAGCTCATCATTTTCTGCTGAACATCAGTTTTCCATTTAAATTGTCTTTGCTGCTGCAAGAACCAAAGGACAGTGTTCTGGATCTAAATGGAGGGGAAGGCTATGTTAGAGGAAAGCATCCATGGCACATGATCTGGGGACTTATGGGCGGATCTGGAGGAAGGTGATGCTTTCTTTTAGGAGCTTCAGGTTTTGCATGCCAAGGGAGCATGTTTCCAAACTGGTCGCTGTAACCTATCTCTTCGTCAAGGACAGTAGTGATAAGACAAAGGGTGATGGGTTCAAACTGAAACAGGGGAAGTTCAGGTTGGATATAATGAAGAAATTCTTTACTGTGAGGGTGCTGAGGCACTGGCACAGTTTGCCCGGAGAAGTGGTAAATTCTCCATCCCTGGCAGTGTTCAAGGCCAGGTTGGACATAGCTTTGGGTGGCATGGTTTAGTGTGAGGTGTCCCATGGCAGGGGATTGGAACTGGATGAGCTTAAGGTCCTTTTCAACCCAAACCATTCTGTGACTGTATGGAAGGAGATGCCTTAATTAAGGAGTTTATTTGATATCTGTAACAAAGGAAAGGAAAGAGGAGGAAAAACAAAAGGAGAGAAGTTAAATGAGTGGGTAGGGCAGAAATGGGGAGAGCTGCTTGTCACCATTGCATCAGCCTCCTGTGCTGCAGAGGGAATTACGGAGATGCTGGAGGAGCTTTACAGTGAAGAATATTCATTTGGGTCCCAAACCCATTTGCTTTATTCGAAGTAATGGTGCCCTGCCAAAGGATAAGTCAGCTCTGAACAGGAACATCAGTGGCAGAATCATCATCCTAGAGAAGATGTTGAAATAGCACCCAGATGCTAATGCAGAAGATGTTTCACACTTCACAGCCATGGAGAGGTTGAGTGACACTAAAGCCACCCCAGATTTGTTGTAGAATCATAGAATGGTTTGGGTTGGAAAGGACCTTAAGATCACCCAGTTCCAGCCCTCCTGCTGTGGGCAGGGACACCTCACACTAAACCATACCATCCAAGGCTATGTCCAACCTGGCCTTGAACACCCCCAGTGATGGAGCATTCACAACTTCCCTGGGCAACCCATTCCAGTGCCTCAGCACCTTAACAGGAAAGAACTTCTTCCTCATATCCAATCTGAACTTCCCCTGTTTAAGTTTTAACTCATTACCCCTTGTCCTATCACTACAGTCCCCAATGAAGAGTCCCTCCCCAGCATCCTTTTTCCCCCCCAAATCCACCAAGGCAGTTATGATCCTTCCATCCATGTATGTCCTGAGCTTTGTCACTGTGAGTAGCTGCTGTGATTTCAGTGGCAGCTGAAGAACAGATTAGAAAGCCAGAAGGAACCACTCTCATTAACTAGTCTGACCTTTCGTATAGCAAATACTTGAAGGTTTTTTTCCCTTTCAGTTATTTTCCCTCTGAACCAAAGCTATGTTTTAAGAGGGGGAGGGAAATCTAAACTTAGATTCTCTCTCACTGCTTTTTCATTCTCTTACATCTCCACAGTAGCCTTTTTTTCAATGGTAATGATGCCTCCTAATGGAGATCTTCACCCGCTTTCTCATTTATGACCAAGTTTAAAGTTGAGTCTATGGTGAGTTGGCTCATTTGGCCAATCTGAGTCAGGTGAAGACTATTTCCATGCAATGATGATGAATGCATAAATATATAGATAAAGTTGCACGAAAATGGCCCATCCCTGATAGTGTTCAAGGCCAGGATGGACGGCACTTGAAGTAACCTGCTTTAGTGGAAGGTGTCCCTGCCTGTGACAGGGGGTTGGAGCTGGATGCGCTTTAAGATCCTTTCCAACACAAAACATTCCATGTTACTGTGATTTAAAATGTACTTTTGGTTCAGCTAAATCTATCACAGTAATGGACAAACTGTGCATTTCCAGTACTTGAATGTTTCTCTGGATTCTTAGTCAGTCTTTCATAGAACGTAGCAGTCGAGTCAAATCCAATGTGGCCCTGACTGGGGGCAGCACTGAGAAGCACGGAAGTGACCTCCCATGTCAGTGCCCTGTCAGCACAACAATTTTAACCAATTCCACTCATCTTTGCTTGACCTTAAACTGTTTCTACAAAGCCATTGATAAAACCACCCAGAGAAGGCCAAGAATCCATCCCCAGTGGGCTGTTCTAGAAACATTCTCCATCTCTGATAACTGCATGCATGTGATTATAGCCTGATATCTTGTGGTTGACGAGGTTTTGTGTTCTGGGACGTGTTGGTTTTCTTTGCTCTCTCTGCCTTGAGTTTGTCACCTTTCCTTTATCAGATGTTCAGGTTGGATATAAGGAAGAAGTTCTTTACTGTGAGGGTGATGAGGTGCTGGCACAGGGTTCCCAAAGAAGTTGTAAGTGCTCCATCCCTGGCAGTGTTCAAGGCCAGGTTGGAAAGAGCCATGGGGATCATGGGCTAGTGTGAGGTGTCCCTGCCCATGGCAGGGGATGGGAACTGCATGATCTTAAGGCCCTTTCCAACCCAAACCATTCTGTGGTCACTGCAATTTGTGATCTTATGGATGACAACATCACCAAGATCATTAAGCCATACTTTCCATAAATGCATACTGATTTGAATATTTGATAACTTGAATATTTAATAACTTTAATAACCTGAGCATTTGGTTATCAGCAGTTGGAGAACCAATGCATTGAGCTACCCCTTGCTGGAGAGAAAACAAGGGTTGAATTGCCTATTGCATTAAAAACTTGAAGTACTCTAATGAAAGAGTCCAAAATCAGCTGTTTCATCTCTTTCCTTCTTCTTCCTTCTTTTTTTCCCTCTTTTCTTTTCCTGGAGTTGTTGTTGGGCTTGCAGGCCATTAATGGGCGCTGGATGATCTGCTTTACCCTTTAGCTTTGATTCAAAGTTCTCTTTTCTTCTGGAATTCCCTTGATTTTTTGCCAAATGGTGTTACAAATCAGCACTAATGAGCCCAGTCGCTGCTTGCCCTGCTCTTTCACAGTGTTGGTGCTTATGTTTCCGAGGCTTGCTGGATTTAATCACATCTGAGCTGCTATATTTGAACTTGCCTGAGCAACTGATGGGGTGGACAATGATTTGCACTGGCTTTCAGGGGAATTCTGCACTTGGATTTTTTCCATGTATTTTCCAAAGGTAGAAAGATGTTAAAAACATTCCCGAGTTTAGGAATTATTTCCGAGTTCAGTCTCTTCTGTCCTGTCCTGCACCAGCTCCATCGGGCAAGCTGGGTTTTCCCTTCTCTTGTTATTTGGGTTTTTGTTTGGCTGGTTTCCTCTCTTTTTTCCCCCCACATTCATACATGAGCTTATGGTTTTGGAGTGTTTCATACAGTTGTTTACCCCATGTATGAAGAGTTGCCATCTTCCCTAACTGAGAACTGTGCAATCACTATGTGTTCATACAATCATAGACTCGCAGAATGGTTTGGGTTGCGAAGGACCTTAAGTTCATCCAGTTCCTATCCCCTGCCATGGGCAGGGACACCTCACACTAGGCCGTGACACCCAAGGCTCTGTTCAACCTGACCTTAAACACTGCCAGGGATGGAGCATTTACCACTTCTTTGGACACCCTGTGCCAGTGCCTCAGCACCCTCACAATACAGAACTTCTTTCTTATATCCAGCATAAACTTGCCCTGTTGTAGTTTGAGCCCATCACCCCTTGTCCTATTGCTGCAGTCCCTGATGCAGCATCCTTGTAGCCCCTTTCAGACCCTGGAAGCTGTTCTGAGGTTTCCACACAGCTTCTCTTCTCCATGCTGTGCAGCCCCAATGTTCTCAGCCTGTCTCCATATGGGAGGTGCAACAGCCCCTGATCATCCTCGTGGCTTCCTCTGGACTTGGTCCAACAGCTCCATGTCCTTCTTATGTTAAGGACATCAGAACTGCATGCAGATCTGCAAATGGGGTCTCCTGAGAGCAGAGCAGAGGGGCAGGATCACCTCCTTCGACCTGCTGTTGATATTTCAATCATTTCCAATTACCCTTCTCTTTGTCTTCTTATATGCCTTTGTAAAACTGGCCTTTTAAAATTGGAAAGGGTCTGTATGACTGTTCTAGAATATGGATCTATTTGTCTGTCTGTCTATCTATCTATCTATGTACTTATCTGTCTATGTACTTATCTTTCTATGTGTCTATCTATCTATCTATCTATCTATCTATCTATCTATCTATCTATCAAATGAACCAGTCGCCATTACCCTATCAGCCACAAATTTCCAGTCCTTTGATCAGCTCCTCTATATCAAGATGAAGTCTAACACAGAATTCTGAGTGGTTGCACAATGCTTTCCAAGGCAGGAAACCTGTTATCTGTAATGTTAAATAATGCTAAGGATGTTTTAGTCCTGGCAGCAGGAGACTTCAGGCATATGCCAGTCAGACTGAAGTCCCTCAAGTGAACATTATCCTTACACTTCACAGGCAAGTGCTGGTCTTCTCTAGTGTGTCTTATTCTGCATGCTGCTTGGCTTGTTAGCAGTGTAGAAATGCGACAGTTTTTGGTCCCTCTTGAATAGGTGATAGCCCAGAAAAGACATGTCCTGAGTATGTAAAGGTCACTCCATGTTTTGATGGTATCCATCCAAATGGGGCTATCAGAGCATCCCTAATGGGTGAGCTGACCTTCACTCTAGACTCTGAAAAGGAATTGTGACCATCTGATTGCTCTTTTGAGGAGCTGATGAGTGAAATAACTCAGCCGTGGCTGAAAGGGTGATGCTGATCTACTGAAGTAACCCCTTTGATTCAATTCCTTCCTTTTCTGTTGGTTGCACTGAGCTGTAATGAAGCTCCCGTCCCCGTCTGCAGCGTTGGCTGATAAAGGTCTCACTTGACTTAGTCATGGCATGCATCAGAAAATGATTTAAATGCTTTAGAATTTTACTCCATTAAGTGAAAGAGTTTGACAGGTTTCTGCAAAGAATGGAGGCTGTGGCTGCTGGTGTTCCCTGGGAGTAAAATAGCATGTGAGGTTGAGCTGGATTACAGTAATGAAGAATTCTGGCACAATTAAGACAGGAAGAACCCCTCTGGAGCCCACGACTTGAAATCACAGGCTGGTGTTCACCCACACCAGAAGATGCTGGGTCATGGTTCGTGGGGCTTTTCTTTATTTGGGATTCTTGTGCCTCTCTTTGGTTCATTATAGGCTTGTTTTGCAGAGGAAGAAATCCATACTGTGGTTAGAATCATAGAATCGCAGAATGGTTTTGTTTGGAAATGACCTTAAACTCATTCAGTTCCAACCCCCTGCCATGGGCAGGGACACCTCATGCTAGACCATGGCACGCAAAGCTCTTTCCAGCCCGGCCTTGAACACTGTCAGGGATGGAGCATTCACCACTTCTCTGGGCAGCCCATTCCAGCACCTCAGCACCCTCACAGTAAAGAACTTCTTCCTTATATCCAACCTGAACTTCCCCTGTTTCAGTTTGAACCCATCAC
>JANRGW010005946.1:0-37559 GCA_024733675.1 Psilopsiagon aymara
TCATCCCTTCCCCCCCCCCCCCCCCCCACCTGCTTCTTCTTTCTTTTACCCTTTAATGTGAGCTGCTGCATGTAGCTGGCCACACTGTGTGTAGACAAGGAATGAGAAGGCACTGAGATCTAGTCACTTAGGTTTGTTGATTTTCTAACCTCCCCCTGCCTGCTCTGGTCTCTCCCTCCTAAAAAAATCAAATAATAATAGTAATAAAAAATATTTAAAATTACCAACAGCACCAACTTAGCAGCACAGGCTTCTATTAGCTTTCACGGTCAGGTGTTGACAAGACTACTTAAAATTCATGTTGGGAGATTGGAAGGAGAAGGGGACAGGGAAAGGCAGCAGCAAGCTGGAGTTGAAGTGGGATTTCCATATCAAAGGCCAGGCCTTTGGCTCTGAATGGTAATTAAAGTACCCAGATTTCATCTCCTTGGTCAGCTCATGAAAAGGAAAAAAAAATTAGAGAGAGGATTTTTTCACTCCCTTTAGACTACAGTACAGCAAGCAGTAAATTAAATGAAAGTTGAGCTAAAAGGTGCCTAACGCTTCAATCTTTTGCATCTAATAGAATCTATGATGTTTATAAAGCATTTATTCAGTTCACATCTTCATCTTGCTGTGATTATAAAGGATATCATGTCTGCTTACATTTATTGGGCACACATCTTGGCCTTCCCAGGGTTGTAAAAGGATTTCACTTTGCATTATGTTGCTGTTGTGTTACGGCCTTTTGGTTTTTAAAAAAAAATAATGGGGAAGGGGGAGAGTGTGAAGAGGAAGGGAAAAAGGCACATTTCTGTGTAATTTCTAGCTGGTTGTTGTAGGAACCACTAACAGTGAGAACCAAATAAATGCAAATTTAATGAGGCATAGGGAACTAGTAATGAGATACAATAGCCTCTCACCTTGAAGTTGCTGGTTCAAACCTAGACCATGGCACTATTGAAAGTGGCCACAAACCAGTGGTCACGTGACAATAAATGTGCAATATTTTGTTACCTTGGTCCAGTTACTAGTGGATGCTCCTAGTGATGAAATGAAAACCCTGCTGGCATTTGCTGGTAGTCCCTCTTCAGGGACAAGGACTACACGCTCTCTGGATTTCCTGCCCTTGGCATGGGTCGTGTTCAAGTCAGAGTTATGCTGTAGTTTGAGGCATCTTGCCAAGCTCCTTCTTGGCTTTGTTCCGTATCTCCTGTAGATGTGCAGTGGTCTCCAGTCTCTGGAGCAATCTGTCTGGCCTTTCTCTGACAGAGGGTGAACACCCAAAGCCCCAGTTTCGCCAGTGTCATTGGTGTCCTGATGTGCCCTTCAGTTTCAATTTTGATCTGGTTTGGCCAAGAAGTTTCTCAACACCTTAGGCTCCTGCCCCTGGGTTTGCTCCTCAGTAAATCCATGGCTGCACCTTCTTTGGCTGAATGGCCTGAGGAAAAAAGCAGTTTAGCCCTTTTCAATTCTGCTTCATAGCTATAAAAGACTGAAGCCTTAAGTCTCTGAGGTATAATTAAAGGTGGCCAGGCTGGGTCTCAGCTACCTTAGGGTCACTGAAAATATCTCTCCTGACCCCACTGGATGCTGGAACAGTTCCTTGAGCTGAAACCCTGAAGTCTGCATGTTTTGATGCATTTTCCTGTAGTTACATCTCCTCTATAGGAAATCTATGCCTTTTGACATAACCATTTTGGTATGAGACAGCATAGATGTGGGCTGTACTGCTGGTGTCCTGTTTGCGTTAGTACAGTTGCTGTGATGGAAGTGGTAAGAAGAGCTCCCCAAAACATAATGTGGAATAGTTAAGATTAAAATTTAAAGGGGAAGGGGTGGGGGGTTTGTTAAGATTAAAATTTAAAGGGAAGGGTTTGTTACATTGTTGCTGTAACAAATAGCAAAAACTTAGAAATGAGCCAAACTAAATGTTCACTGAATAGAAAACCACACTGAACTTCAGAGGCTTATAAATCTAGACTTGTATTCTAAATATTGAGGTTATTTTTCTTCATCCACCTTTTTCCTTCTTTCTTTTCCTTTCTTGCTCTTTTCACTCTCTCTTGCTCTTTAAGGTATGTGCCCCCCACCCCCACCCCCAGCTCAAGTGCATCATTTTCTGCTATTGTGTTTAACAAAACTCTGCTGCAGGGGCTCTGAAATGAATAAAAATGTAATCCTCAATGTGCTCATTGTGCACTCTCATTTGTTTTTGCTGTATCGATTTATCAGCAGAGGGAAATTACTCACTGGAAGAGAGGATGCCAGTCAGAATGACATTTATTTCATAGAACAAGGAGGCTCTCCAGCGTGTTTCCATGTAACCCAGATATTGGAGCTGTAAAAGGGCTTGTAACAAGGTTTAGCACTATGATTAGATTGTGTGGAGCACCTTGCTTTCATAACAACAGGCACCTGACTGTAGCCAAGGCCTCAGGTTGTGGTCAACTTTTTAATTCCTTTTTTCTTAACACAGAGTATTTGGCTTGCACCCCAAAATATTCCTCTGCTCAAAACTCAACCATGCAAACTTGTGAAATCTCATTTGGTATTTATAAGTGTCGTGAGCTTTCATGTCACTGAGTTAAAAAGAGAAAAAAGATAAAATATTTATTTGTTAATCTTTTTAGCTTTGTGCTTCCTTGAGTTTCTAGTGAAATAACCCCATGATTTTAATTCACCAAAGCAAATCTTTTCCTCCAATGATTGTAAACTATGCTTGCTCAAGGCAAACAATTACCTGGAAAAATGAAGCATATTCTACCTGTAATAGGTATATATGTGTTGCAAATAATGGTGGGATCCAGGAGGCTGAATTCCTGGGGTTTGTGTTTGGCTGCTTTACTGGATGGTTTGTGCTAACGGTTTTGCTGCACTGACTCATGTCCAGTGACTGTTGAGGTCAGCAGCTCCTTTTCAACAGTGTCAGAGGTGGTTCAAAGGAAAATTACCAAACTCAAGAACTGGTCTTCCTTCATGGGACTCCTCTTTAGCAGACAGATGTTGGCTTACTCTCCGCAGTTTAGGTACCTTTGGAAATATCCTGTTAGGAGGTATTCTTAAAACTCTTGACATATTTATGGCTATTTAAGAACCTGCATCTGGAAATAGCCGTTGTATTGTCAAGCTCTTCCTCCTAGCATGGATATTGGTAGCATATAATTATTGTCATAGATATGAAGTTTTTGCCAATTTCTATAAATCTGTAGTTATCTCTCTTCGACTTACATAGTCATGAGTTTCAGTGGCGTTGTGTAGCAGAGGGGCTATGGGGATGAAGCCTACCCTATGCAGGGGCATAGGGATTGGCCAGGAGCCCACTGCTCCTGACCATTGCAGGAACATGGATTAGTAGGCAGCGGGAGATATAGAAAGTTATATCTGTGTTAAACATACCTTGATGCTTTCCATCTTAAAACTCTCTTTTCAGCTGTTTATATCTTTGCCAAATGATTTCAGCTTTGGCTGATATTTTCCATTTTGGGTGTTTGCCTCAGACATTTAAAAAAATAAATTCAAAAAAAAAAATTCAGCCAAAATGTCTCAGCTGTCCCCAAGCTGAGAGAAAAAATAAGCTGTTTTGCTTTTATTAAAAATATTCTCCCCACTGTCTCAATGGAAACTCACCTCCCAAGTTACAAGACTCTGAAAGGCTAAATTGTGTTTATCCAGTAGTAGCTTTCTTGAGGGATAAAATTAACCAAGTTTAACCAACCCAAGGAGTTCTTTGGCTGACTGTGAACTCACTGGTTCATGGGTCTCTGATGCTGCCTTTCTCTTCAGGGTGGGAGTAATGGTTAGAGTGAGCTTAGCTAGGACTAGTTTAGCCCATTTTCCTAATCATTATTTCTGTTTTAAACAGAGGATAATGATTTTGCTGCAATGGTATCCAGCTGAGCTATAGCGCAGGCTGCATTTGAGCCACAGAGTTAGGTGAGGGCCCTGCTAGCTAAGCTATACCTACACTGAACTGTTCTAGTCTAGATGAGACGAGTTTTCCTCCTGAAGTTCAGGTCAGAAATACAGAGAACATTAAAGGAAAAGAATAGTAATGAACTGTGGAAGAGAAATAAAACTGAAGAAGTGCCTGACAGAAGCAGAGGCCAAAGCAATTGCTTTTGTTAAAGTTGGGAGCATGCATACAAATAAGTCTTATGGAACTTGTTGCAGCAGCCGGAGCATGGCTCTTCCCTGTGGTGATGGGAACTTGTTATTGTCTTGAGACTTCCCCTACTGTGGACAGGCATTGAACCTTTCAGGAATAAGTAAGTTACTGATTTATTTTCTCTGCCTTACTGAGGTAGCAAATAGCCAGTGTGAGGAAATTGGAATGTTTTTTTTTTGGGAGCAAGAAGCAGAGTCTGTGAATATGTGGACCTGCAGAAAGGAGGTCTCAGCACAGCCAAGACTGAAAAGATTATCTAGTTAGCTATGATGGCATGCATGCCTGAACAGACCTCATGTGGTTTAGGAATTACCTGTTTTGTCAATACACTGGATGATGGGAAGGTTGGTTGATTCCTTTTTCTTTTTTCTCTTTCTACATACCCAAGCAGCTATATTTGGAATGAAATACAGATTCTGATAACATGAAGATAAATGCAAAAAACTAAGTCTAAATGGTGTTGTTATCTTAAAATAAATGCTTTAGTAACATACAGGCTAAAGCTATTTAAGCATATGGAAATGTATGTAAAATCAATATAGTACTACGTCATTTTTTGCGTCAGAATCGGCGTGTGTCTGTGCTGACAAAATGGCATGCATTACCTTTCCCCATCTGTTCCAAGCACATTTAGTAGTGCCTTGAAAAGCTTTTGCAAGTCATGTCATAAATACACAACTGGATGGTGCAGTGTAGATAGAGCAGCAATCTAGTAAAGTCTCCTTTAAAGAGAAATTATTTTAATCGTTTTCAGACAAGAAATTAATTTTCAACAAAAAAAAAAAGGTTTTCATGTTAAATTGTAGTAACATTTACCAGTCATATCCACATTAAACATTTCTCTCTACCACTACATCAGAAAATAGCTTCCAATGTGGATAAAATCCAAAATCAATTAGTTAGGTTTAAGTTATTTCAGATTTCATTGTTAGTTTTTAAAGAACATCTTCCAGATTGTCTCAAAACTTTGCATGAAAATTAATTTAGTTGGAAGTTTCTTCCCACTTGCATATTCCAGCCTAGAGGAGTTGAAGATTTGCAGACATCACTAGTAAAAATAATATCATTAATTCCCACACAGTAGTACCTGAGTAGATCTTCAAATGTCACTTCCTTAGTAATTACTGACTTTATTGGCTTTTTAGCAGAGTTTCTCATACTATGATAGGTGCAAAACCACAGCACTCTTACTTACCTGAGGAGTGTAGGTGTCCATCCACATGATTTTACTGATGATTATACAGGAAAAGTTTCTTTTAAGAAGTGTCTTTTGCTTATACATATGCAGAAGGCTGAGAGGTGGCTCCCTGTCTGCCTCTTATCCTAAAATACAGGATTTTCCTTACATGCCCCAGGTGATTGCTATTTCTAGGGCAGGGTAGCTTCAATCTTTCAGGACTGCATAATTTTGAGCTTCTGTGGTTTCCTCCTTATCTGTGTAACTTGATTATAATTCCATCCATCAACTCACAGTTTCCCTCTACAAAATATTCTAGTAAATGGGGCCAACAAAATAGAGGAGTGTGCACCTAATCCAGTTCCTCCTACAGCCCTAGAATAGACCTCACTAATTTTCTGTATCAAAACTAGTGAAATGAAGTTTTATACTGCTGCAAATTTATAGTAGCTATTATTGTGACTTTTATCTTCTTATTCTTCACTTATTATAATGGTATATTTGGCAAATATCTGGAACAAGAGCCAAAACCAATGGAAAGACCTTCCTTTTCAACCAAAATTAGAACCATTCGTTTAAAAACCTCGCACTGTGATGTTTGTTCATCTCTTAACTGTTGCTGAATTTTGCTTTCACTTGCAAGTGTGAACCAGCAGATTAGACACTTCCAAGGTCTCATTCACTGTGAGGTTTTGCAGGTGATTTCAGTTTAATGCAACAAGATAATTGTAGCCCTGGGGCTTGGATGGGTTATAAAGCTGCTAATCCAGACAATATTATCCAATCACATGTTGTGCTTATATGAGAGACCTCTGCCTTTAATAGTCTTTCCCTGTGCTTGTAAGAGGTTTTTTTTGGTGTGTTTTTTCTCTTCTTTTTTTTTAGTTTCAGCAGCCCTGTAAAAATGAGACATATACTGAGCTCCTGAACAAGTCACTAGAGTTATGTAGTATTCTATGTACCCTGTACATGAAATACATATACAGCCCATATCAGCTGGTTCAAGATGCCAATGTGCATGTTCACCACCACATTTAAGAAAGAGTGAGGTGGTGGACACTGAAAATTCTGAAAACTGAAGTCTGTATTTAGCTCTAGGCCCACACGTAGCTGAAGCAAATGTGTATGGCAGTGTTTGATAAGCAATATTGTCAAGTAGTCAGAAAACAGATACTTTTGCTAAAAAATATGTTTATGTATTTGTCAAAACAAACTTTTCATGGTGATATGCTGACTTGAAAGAAGCTTTCGGGGGAAGAGAAGGGGGGTGAAATTGCAAGTCAGCCTGAAATGTGGACCTCTCTCATTTGGCAATATTTGCTCACCTTTAATGAAATTTCCATTATTTAGTTTAAGGAGAGGACAGTTCTAAGTTTGTCATCCAGCTTTCTGAAACATAAGAGGTTGACATATATGGATCTTTAAAACCTTAGATGAAAGCTCAGACCTATTGCTGCCTGTGCTATAAGAAAACAAAGCACGCTCTCTCAATATTAGTACCTTTATATCATTGCTTTGGCTTAAGATACGAAGTGGAAGGAGAAGCTGTCTTCTGAACCATAGAGCAAAAGATACTCCTTAGGTTTGGGTGAACTGCTGTGACTGCAATAAATAGCTTGGAAACTGGGAGTGTCATTGGCAAGACTCACATCATAGTGATTTGTCCTGCTACAGGTGGAATGAGATTTCTGTACTGCTAATTTTATGAAACATGATTGCTTCCAATTCCTCCTTTGTGTGCTGCTCATTTCTCTGGGTTGCTTGAGCAGATGCATAGCCTGGCTGCTAAGCTCCATATGCTGAGGAATGAAGCAAAGTCCACAGCTTCATGGATGATGTCATTGGGCTGAGGCTCATGCCCTTTAGAATAGGAGTGCTGAGCTTTTCCCTGGAAAAGTTGGTTGAATTGCTGTTCTCTTCTGTGTAGTACTACTATTACTAAATGTTACATACTTGCATAGCGAATTTCAGCTCTTTATTAACAAATGTTTGTAAGAGAAGCTATCAGAGGAAAAGGAATTGATCAGGATTTACACTTGTCCTGCTTAGGAAAAGGAGAAATAACTGCCAACTATAGCTGTGCCTCTCATTTGTGCCTGCTCTGTTGCTCATTTGACTATGCTCTGAGCTAAGCCAGGTTGCAGATCTTCAGCCCTTGACGTAGTGTCAAGCTTGTTCTTCTTCCTGCTGCTTCCGGAATAAAAGGAAGCATAGAGTGCCTGTTTCAAAATGGACTGTATTGGGATGATGTTGTCTCAAGAAATCATAATGGCAGCAGAGAGATTCTGGGTTGTAGAAGCTGAGTCACTGGCTGTTTTGGACTAGCCCTAGGCTTGAACTAACTTAAAAGAAGGAGGAGATAAAATGAGGTATTGTGCAATGCTACAGTCTTTGGGTATCTGCTTTGATAATTCTTTTAGAGCAGCAGAAACCGTACAGTTTCCCCATGAAATTTCTGTTAAATACGTTTCTTCAAAAAATGAATTTAATTTCAGACGGTTGTGACAAGGTCTATAGTGTTCACTGTGATACATTCTGGCTCTGGTTTTTCAGAGGCTTGGCAAGTTCACAAGTTAGTTTATGCATCCGAATCCTCTCTTTAATTTCAGCAAGACTACTGACATGTGTGGAGTTGCAGGCATCTGAAGCCTCTGTAAGATGCAAGCCTAACAAATAACAGATTTTGCACTGGGGAACACTAATGTCAAATGCGTAATTAAAAATTTTCAGGACAGACAAAATTCTGAGCATGTGCAGTATCCTTTTTGTGAACCTTGGGATCTCAGCTGGTTTTGGTGAAAAACACAGAAAGCAATTAGCTTGCATCTTAGCGGCTAATAATAACTGAACCTTTTGGCAGATTTTGTGATGAGATGATTTCCTCTCAGTGATATAAGCCAAATGAATTAATAAAACAGATTTTTAAAAATCACTTGTTCCAACACAGCCATTTTGCTATCAGAGGTGCGTAAAAGCAAAGAATTTGCAACCTGGACTCTGTTGCTTTGCACTTTAGACCTTTCTGTAATGGTTAATCTTGTGTATTTATGCCATGTTAAAGCAGTTTTCTCTTTGTAGCTATGATCTTGTGTGTTCAGCTTGAGATTTGAACAAATTTCATAAAGTGAGTCCCCTTTATTCTTTCTCCCTTTTTATAAAATTTGAAGAGATTTCTTCCACTTCAAAAGTAAAGGCCCAAACAGATTTGCCTGGATAAACAAGATGAGTGATATCTGGTTCTAAGTCAGGCACAGGGGGTGGTGTGTGGATATTCTTGTTCTAGAAATTGATTACGTCTATTTTTCCCAAAAAGATAATGGTTGTGAGCAGATTTATTGCCAAGGGCCACCTTACTGTGCTTCGTTCAGCTCTGACCCAAAGTGACCTTCCCACTGCTGCAAAAAGTCATTCAATCCCAATGAGGGGTCAGCCTTTGCCATCTCTCGGAGAGTCTCCAGAGATTCAGCAATGCAAAGAGAGTGGAGAAAATGATGCCTGTGTACACAAAAATATCACCATCACCTCCATGGAAAAGCCCAGTAGCTTTAAGCAAGTGAACCACCAGATTGTAAATGTAGGCACAGGAGCCTTATTTGTGAAGAGGAATAGGGACACCCCAGTAATACTAATATGGATCTCAAGCTCAGCTTTCCCAGCTGGCCAAATGCAAGAGAAATCATACCAGTATCTAATTGTAAAATAAACAGGAGCATTACTTAACTTGAGAGCAGTGAAGGTAGGGGTGGTAAATGGTGGTGCACTACCTGTGGCCTGCATCACCATAGCACTCATCAGAGCCCAAGACACATATGATGTGGTCGTCCCAGGGGTGCCAGGTGGGTATGTGGCCCTCATCAGTAGCAGACAGTGTAGTGACACGCAGAAGTTGAGATGACAGTATTTTCCAAATAGTGAGAAGCAGGCCTTAGGGGAAGAAACAAGAGCAGCTGGAAGAGAGAAGAGTGAAAGAGCAGTGAAATGTACTCCTAGATATTTTAATTCAGTTTAGTTAGGATTGGATGCTACGTGGGCAATGCTGGAGAATGGTGTCTGTTACATGAAAACTATCTGTAACAAGAATGAGATGCTTCTGAAAAAAGATATCACTTTCCTCTTTGAAGCTTTGTAGCTGGCCTTATAATGCATCTAAACAGGATACAAAATCCCCCATCCCTCCATTCACCTTATATCTATTTCCCATCTCTGGAGTTAGCTAATACAGGACTGAGGCACTAGTTGTGTTCTCAAAGGACTTTTCCTCACTGTCCCCTGCCCTCGTCCTGTGGTGAGTCAAGTTTGATGCCCTGGACTTAATGTCAGGGAAGTTTCCTGTGCTTTTCTCCTACTTAGCTGAATGTGACAGATTTGTAATGGGATTTTTAACTGTTGTTTTGCTCTTGTTAGCTGGAAGCCTAGAAGGTTTTGTCTCTTTTGCTGAACTGTGAAACACATGCTGATTCTTCTGAACAGGTAGCCTAGAAAGCATATGTTTATGCCTCTTAGTTGTAAAACAAAATAGCATCATTTGATCTTACCTTTGAAAAAGTTTAACATCCCTACCCCAATTCTTCTGAGCAACTAGAAAATCCTGTAAATGCTTCATCCTCACCTAGGGCTTGTTTCCTATTCCAATTCCCTACCAAAAGCAGTGACGTGCAGAATATGGGCTGACTAAGGCCTCTGTCCAGGCTGAGAATAAATCTGATCAACTGCAGACTTTTATTTTTCAGTGGAGCCTCTGTTTCTTCTGTCCCTTTTCCAAGGGAGAAAAAAGCCCAGGTAAATGTTCACAAAACAATTACTAGGAGAATTATGCTGTTCCCTTCAGCTTCTCATGCTGTACCCATTGCCGTTCTCTCTAAGGTGTGGTGATTTTGTAGGTGGTGCTGCAGAGTTAGTGTAGGGTTCTTCTCACACAGTGTGATGTGACTTCTCTGTGCATTCCCTCTGGGCTTGCAATAGAAATGCAGTGCTGTTGTGCATCCTGGGGTTTCAGCTTCATGAAAATAGCCATTTAACAAAGTTTTTTTTAAGATGCAAGGTAAGATGAAGCAAATTACAATTTGGTGCTTGGGTCACTCAAACATATGCTTTCAGTGCTAGCTTAGGTGTGTTAGGGTAGCCTGTCTTGCATCCTATTGCCTTTCCAGTAAAGTCCTGGTCTGGTGCCATGGCCTTTTGTCCAAGGGTTAGGCACAGTTTAGCCATAGGTGGATTTTCAGCTCAGGGAGGCTGGGGGCAGTGTTTATCTATGGAACTGCTGAAGAAGCTAGGTACTAGTGCTGTCATGGCAGTGCGGAGCTCTGCTTGGCCCAATGAGCCTTGCTGTGAGGCCAACCTTATTAGGTCAGGGTGAGTGCTTTGGAAATAACAGCAAAGTCAGGATGGGTATCGCTGCAGAGGGCTGTATTTGGCTGTGGGTCTGCATCATGAGACCTCCTTCTTTGATCTGAGGGCACTGGAGGCAGCCTGTTAAACCTGTCCCTTTGGTTTCTGATGAGCTGTAAGTCCAGAGCTTATTGCTGTCACCTCACCTGGGTGTCCTTTTCCTAGTTGCCCTCGCATTTCATTTCAGTACCCAGTGCAAGCTTTGCCCACAGCGGTCTACCCTACCTGGAACTCCTTGAAAGAATAATAGCGCACATGGAAGTGGGCTCATAGAAGTTAGAGATCAGTGTAACCATTTGCTCATCACTGCCTGTCTCTTTCAAGTGGCTGTGAAGAGGGAAGATCTCTTATCCTCCTTCCCCACTGCCCCTGTGCCCCAGCTTCTTCTCCTTCCTGCCTGGGAGTAAACAGTAGATGTTACACGTATTAACACCGCACTCTAACACAATGCTCCTGGGCGTGCTCTGGATGCAAGTCCCTGGCAGCCATAAATTAATTAAAAGTAGACAGAAACCCTAGAAAAAAAATCGAGTTCCCTTCCCCCCACCCCTCTTTTCCTTTCTTTCTCTGTGGGTAAATAGCTAATTCCTTTGTTCCTTGCTGCACTATTTCATTTCTGCCATCATTGTCCTCATTGTTCTCCAAAACAGGAGGGGTCTGGGCCAGGAGCAGCCAAGGTCTTGGCTAATGACGGGAAGTCTTTAAAGTTTGCACTGCATTTCATCTTCTCTGTGGGAGTTTTAGGACGCATCCAGTGTTTGATCCCCACCGTGCAACTTTGCTTCTAGTTAATTAACAGATCCCCATTACACTCTCTCATCTGAAAGCACATGGGAGGCCTATCGGGAGGTAATTCAAGGCCAATCTGAGTGATGGCAGAAATTAGAGAAAACGGTTGTTTTAGGGTTCTAACATTCAGGAATAAAACTCTCCTTTTGCAGAGGTGTCCTGTAAATTTGGATGTGTTTCATTGTATTATTTCGGGTTTTTAAGTGATCTCCTTTGCATTCAGGGCTCTTTTGAGGGGTTGGGGTTTGGGTTTTTTTTTTTTAGGAAGTATAGATGGGAAGGCAGTTGATTTGTTTTGCTGCTGCTTTGCTGTGCTGGCAGCCTGCATGGTGTACAGTTTCGAGGGCCAGTTGAAATGAAACCACAGTGTTATTAGCAAGATGTTTTCACCTTCCTTTCATTCTCAGCTTCCCTGTTCTCACCAAGCCTATTATACAGGTTACAAGTATCTTACTGCAACTTTTTTATGGTGAGTAAAACCACCACAGGCTTCCCAGCTGCAAAGCTTTGTCAGGCTTTCAGCTAACTACTGCATCTCTCAGGAGTGCAACCTTCTGTCGACTTTGAATGTTTAGAGTTGTCTGATATTTCCTGCTCCCCCCTTCTTTTCTCTTCCCCTCCCTATGAGCAATGACCCCCTTTAACTAACGAATTAGGAGCTGCTCCTGCAGTTGCAATTCTCAGTTCAGCACTTGGCAATGAGAATCAAACCAGGGCTATTTAGTGCAGCGTTAAATGGCCCACCACATTAGCCCCCTGGCATGCTAAGCTATTAGGTTGTTTTACTGTTGTTAAAGTTACATTTGTTAGGTGGAGTTGCTGCTCCAACAGAAACTTAGTAATGTGGGAAGCAGACCAGCCTGGTGTCTTGTGGATGTATTGTGTGGCTATGAGAGACCAAAGTTTCCCTCTCACTCCATGAGGCTATTACAGAGGAAAGTTTGTTGCTTTGTTGCAATCAGGTAATCTTGATTGACCATTATGCTGTGGCAGGGAGCAATCAAATCATTAGTTGTTGCTCCCCTGTTCCTGGGTCAGCTCTCAGCTAGGCTGCAGCAATGTGGCATACGCTGGCAGGGAGCTTCCCGCATTTTGGGAGCTCCAGGTAGCATCAATTTTTGCAGGCTGTGTCCTCAGCGTCACTGGCTATAGCCGGTACATTCACCTGGTCCTCTGGGCTCCTCACTGTGTCTCAGGGGAAGAGCAGTTCATGGGGTCATTCTCTGTTTGCAGATGTTGGGCTGACATGAGGACCTCTGAACAACTGTGACTGCACATCATCCCCATAGACTCCAGTAGCTTGTTCCTGCAACACAATGCAGGCCAAGAAATGGATCTTTCTGAGAAATACTTCAAAACTCCTTCAGAACACACTGTCATGAATGAAGGATTCACCATTTTCTGCTATGAGTGAAAAAGGGGTACTATTTTGATCTTGCCATCAGGGCTCTCATGAAGATTTGTGAGCGCAGTTCTTGTGCGCTGCAAAGGATGCTTTTCACACTGGGAGGCAGGATTCACCCTTGGCCGTGAACTTGATGAACAAGTGTAGAAAATTAACTAGTATATGCACCTTTGGTTCAGTATAGCACGCTTGACTTTCCAATGCTCGTTCTGGAACTTCGTCTAAAAATAGTATTACTCATTTCCTCATTTACGGAGCCTGCTGTCTTATACTCTGAATGAATATGTAGCTAAAATATTTAAAAATACATATATATTTAAAAAATTAAATTGTGCCATGGGTTAGAGCGACATGCGCAGGAGAAGAAAATAAGGGCAGCAAAGGGAATTATTTAGTATTTGAGCCTCAAATACTAGTATCCTGAGAGGCTCAGAAAAGTCCTCCATGTTCCTGATTTCCCTCCATCTCACTGAAGGTTTATGGACAAGAGGTGATGGAGTAACAACATCCTTTTGTTCCATTTAGGCACCTATGTTCTGTGGAGTCAACTGTAGGTGCACGAGTTTGCTCAACTCACTTGAGTCATTTGAGTGATGTCTTTCTCTTTTCCCTTTTTTTTTTTCTCCCTCCTTACTCATGTTGCCGTGATTTGCATCTTTCCACAGCAGGAATATTTCTCTATTGCTGGATACAAAGATATTATAGAACATTGACTGATTCTTACGGGTGGGAAGGGGAAATCAATGCACCCATGTGAAGTGTCATTGTTTTATTTAAGTGTAATGAAATGGGCAGCACAGTCACAGTTAAGGCACCCTGTTGCTGACATGACTGGGGTAGGCAGGGTCCTCAGCTGCTAAGCAGGGATGCTTGGATGTGCCACAGGGTTTCAGAGAGAATCCCCCCTGCAAAAGGAAGCATGTGCCAGTATTGTAGAGTGCTTGTGCCAGCCAGCTTGCAGGATTGATTTGGCATTTGGTGTATTGGTAGCGGCTGCCAGTGTGTGTGGTGGAAGAGAAGGGAATAGACAAGAAAAACACATAGGAGTTTAAAATAAAAATGTAAAATTATTTGCTTTGTGCCATATGGACTCCAATATTTTGACAAAACTAAGGCCAAAATTAATCATGCCGGGTTAGAGTTTTAGTTCAAAAACATATGTATGACTGTCCCCCTGAGTATTTGAGTTACCATTTTCATACAGAAAAACCTTAACCTTTTCAGTTTCTTGTTCTCTGCCCCGCTACCAATTGCTCCACCCAGGTGAACTTTTCCTTCTGTGTGAAAGTTTAAAATAGTTCTTGCTTTTATGGTAGTTTCTAAGTTAAATGTCAGATTTTGTTGATTTTAAACTTTCGTTTAGAAGGTTTTATTTTGCTTTTCCTTTTCATGGTACTAAATGGATTTTAATAAAAGCTGTCTTGTGTACAGGCAGATCTGTAAAGTCAAAATAAGGGGCTCAGGGATGAGAAGAAGAGTGGGAAGGAAGAACCAGGACCACTAATAATGGCTGGAGAGACATTATGTGAAAGTGGAAGTCCATCATGCCAGTCCTGCTTGTCCTGACAAAGATGCTGTCTCCATTGCACCTGTAGCATAGGGATATTCAAATCTGGAATTCAAGTTTAGAAATAGAGAATGTGGCCAGTCTGTGGACTTTAATTTACAAAGAAGCCATTCTGAATATTTATAGGAATATGACCTTTTGCACAATGTAAACCATTGAATTTTTCACCCTAATTTTTCCATTCAGCACCAAGCATCTTGTTATACCTAAGCATATTATTCAGGCTTGCCCTGTATTAGGTCGTTACTTGAAAAAGCTCGTCTATGCACTGAAGCATAATGCAGTTCTGCACTAATTCCTGTTGTGGGCACTTTGCTTCACCACTAAAAATGCCATATGGAGTCTAGCTTAATCCACTTCAAAAGCAAAGCTAAACCATAGAAAGGCAGTCTTGAAAAGGAATAAAAATGAGTGTGGAGTGGAGCTGTTCTCCATTAGTTTTTTCAGGGGTGGTTCGTTATGTACATAAGTCCACAGAATGGCATCAAATCTTGGAATATCCAGTTTTTATAGAGTTCAGGTGTGACTGAATTGGGTATTTTTGTTCATCCCACTGTAGAGATATGAGATAGAAATGAAATTCAAATATAGATCTCTATCTTTTTAAAGTTTGGAAATGTTCAGAGGCAGGATTTAGGCAATCTTTAATTCATGTGAATGTAAGCAATACTGTGACTATCTAAAGACAGTAAATTTATCTCTTTCTGTGATTGATCTCCAGATCAGCCTATCTATTATCATAAAGGCCCTCCTTTGAGAGTGAGAAGAGGTGGGTGGAAATTTGAAAGAACAAATTTAAGCAACCGGTTTCCTCTCACTTATAAAACCAAATAGTGAGAGAGGCGTAAAAGAGCACCAGTTTGGGTGATAACAAAATATTGCTTTGAAGTTCTAACTAAACTGCATTTCTTGTTCTCTGCTGTTGCCTGTAAGACTCAAAAAATTGGACAAGCAATGATTAGTATATAATAATGTATGTTCAAATAGCTTATGGTATTATGAGAACAAAAATTCAAAAGGCCAATATACTGACAGTTAAAATCTGTCTAAGGGGCAATAGAGGGAACCTTCACAAAAACAATATGCTGATTGCATGCAGCCACCCTGCCGAGTCAAATCTTAAATAAATTATACATACATAGATGTACTGGAGCTGAGAAATGAAGCAGTTTAAAATGTTCCTGTTTCTGTGCTTTAGGCAAAGCCTACATCCTACTTTGTGTCCTTAAGGCATCAGACGTGTGGTCTGTTGATTTGGATACTCTGCCACAGTAACTGGGCATTGTCAGGTGTTTCAGAGGCTGGTGGAAAAATACAGCTTTGTTCTATATCAGATATAGGGAGAAGTGTGAGTGATAAACAGTCTCTCCTGATTCTGTGATAAGGAATCCCTTTCTCTCAACTGCACCCCACCCCCACAATCCCCTCCACCCACTTCTAAGATATCTTGATGAAGTACTGAAATGTTGCATATTTGGGTAGAGTTTTTTTCCACAGAAACAAATTTATGCATCCAAAAATTCAGTTTCTAAGCAGCTGAAGTTCTTCAGGAATTTGGGTCAAATCTGATAAGTAATTTCAGCCAAAATAAAGATGAAAATAAAATTCTGAAGATTGAAAAGATTCATTTCAATACATGTGAAAAAGTTTTTTGATGGGATTTCCAGGAAGGCTCAGTAGCTATACAGCCTAGTGACAAGGACTACTCACAGGCACAAAAGCGACCCATGTTCTTATCTTCTTTCTTCCTAAATTGAGGAAAGGTCTTGAATGTAGTTTTTCCTCTTCTCACATCGCATTCTTAGGCTGTATGTATGTACGCACATGCATGTATACACATTCATGGAGCAGAATGATCTCTGTGAAAATAGGTAACTCTACGCCACTCTATACAGAGGAATATCTAAGTGTTTATGAAAAACTTGACTGGAGAGTACTACTGATAAGTAGAACATGATGTTTTACTGGTTAGAGCAGATACTAGGATGTGGTACACACACATATTTGTGCTCCAAATCATGTTTCATTTAAATTCAGGTTCTCCTGGTCTTGGTCGGTAATTTAATCCATAAAACACAATGCTAAGGAGAGTTTGGCAGCAGCACGTTGTTAGCAAGAACTATTTTTAAAGTGCTAGCAGCACCTTCTTTTTGCCCAGCAAAAATACCTGTAAGCCACAGCTGTTTCTACAACTCCACTTTGAACATTGGAACCTAAGGTTTGGACATGAGCTAGTGGAAATAAGTTGGAAACCTTTTAATGAACTTTAACAGAGTTTGCTCAGTTTTTGTGAGTTTCTTGGGATCAAATCATACTTCCTAAATATCAACCACCTAAACCCCACATTAAACAAAAGAACAAAGAAAATTTTATATACTACTCAGGAGGTGATGTAGTTTTGGTCCTTGGCTAACAGAATCAATCAAATCGCTAACTATAAACCTAGCACAAGAGGACGTGAGCAAAACATGCTGCTGCTCCAAGCCTAAGTGTGTGTTATGAAGTTCTTGCTGTTCTACCAAAATCCCCTTCCAAAGTTTCAGAGCTTAAATCACAGTGAATAAAAGAAAAATCTGCCCCTCACTTTTGGCATAATATTGATTGCTTGCTAACTTTTTATCAGATTTGTTTGCTAGAATAGATACTGTTTTGATCATATTTTTGGAAGTGTATTTCCATATTACTTAGGCACAAACAGAGGATAGTGTGTCTAGCTTTCAGATAGCTTATTACCATTCAAATACTCTGTAGAGAAATTATATTAAAATTAAAAAAGAACAACCCACAACAAAACCCCAACATTTCAGCTTCTGGATCATTTTAAATGGAGACTTAACTCTAAGTAATCAAAATTGCTTTGGTTGTGCATAGCAGCATTAAAAGCCTTGTCCCCTAATTGAGTGAAGCAGTTCCAGTGAAGCAGCCTTGCCCCCTCATTATGTGATCTTGCTAGTGTTGTTTGTCATCATTGCTTGCTGGTCACAGTCTAACTGTACTGCTGGTGCAAATTAATGGTAATTCGTTATGACACGCTCTGTCCTTCCAGTGAAACAACAATATGGATCTCATACCACCTCCGCCCTTCCCTCCTTCCCTCCCCACACCTCGTCACATCATAGGTCCATTTCTCACCTCAACATATCACCCCTGACTTAGCCTTCCAACTCCTAGCTAACTGATGTGTCAGGATGGTGTGTCAGGCTTGACTGATGGATAGCACCCTGTGCTCTTCTGCTGACACGTTATGGAGATGTGTCAAATGAAAGACAGTGCTTTCTGTGGCTCAGGCAGTCTCAGTGCTGATGGAGGACTTGTACTTCAGGGGAAACCTGTGTGTCCACACATGTGTGATCATCCACCACCACCTGCAGCTGAAGAACACTACTAACAGCATGCTCCAACAAGCAGGAAAGATCAGAGGGTAACACTTTAAAATCACTTTGCTTCTGAATGTGGAGTTTTGGTGTATGACTACTGTACTTAAACAGTATTAGTAATTATTAATTCATTAAATTTTTACTTCCGTTCTGACTGCAAGAAATTGCCTTAAGTCAGGAAGCATTAATTGGGAGCTCAGAACTCAAGAAATCCATGCTTGCTTTTCCTCAGATTTCTTTGTTGGTTTTGTGACAGACACTTAAGATCCTTTTAATAATAATCTCTGCTCATCTTTGGGTTATGCTGTCTTTTTGGTTTATTACCTGCATTGTGAGGGCTGTCTCTTGCTTTGCATGTATAGAGAGATTCTTACAAGGGAGTCCTGATTTCAGCTGGGGCTTCTGTCCCAGATTCTCAGCTGGTGGAAGCTGGCTGGGTGCCAATGAAGTCATTAAGTGTATGTGAAAGGTCAATGGTATATCATTGTTGTTGTTGTTTACATTGTTGGAGAGGGGGTTCTTCAGCTAGTGTGAACTTAGTCCATATCTTAGAGGATTAACATTCAGTTCTCAAAGATATCCCTTTTCTCCCCTCAGTTATTTTCATTTAAAATGCAAATGAATATTTTTTACATAAAAATGGCACTTTTTTGTTTGAAATATAAGCTTTGAAACAAAATATTTATGTTTTGGTGAGGGAAAACTGTTAAAGTTATTTTCTGTTTTGACTTAAAAATCAACCCACTATAATTTCTCTATTAAAAAAAATACTTTGGGGAGGAAGCATGAAAAGGTGGGAAGTTCAGGTGAAATCTAAGATTATTTGCCATCCCTTCCTCACCTTCTCCCTCCCCCCCAGAAAAAAAAAAAAAAAATCATAAGAATCCAGAGCTGGCTAAAATCAAGGTTGTGGCTCTGGGTTCATCCTACCTAATGTAAGGCACTTTTCTGAGGTCACTAGATTTGAACATTGTCATCTGAGCCTGCATTTGTGTTTAACACAAGGAAGTGCTTTGCAGCAAAAATGTTTCAGCCCCTATTAGGCCTTTACAACCCATGGAGCAGTCTGTCTGTCTCTGCTGGGCCAACTGTGTTCTTAACCCGTGCAGTTGAATTTAAGTTGGGTTAGTCATCACTTGCCAACGGGTCGTTGACTCTGGAATTAATTTATTTTTTTTATTGATAGTAAAAGGTCCCCAAGATGATCTATTATCATTGAAATATAATGTAGAACCATCTACAGTGCTATCCATCAGTAATGAGGTTAATGCCATTACCCCCGTTACACAGAGGAGAAACCTGAAGCAAGGGAAATGACTTGGCAGAGGTGAATCAGGAAAGACGTGTTTCCACACACACACTCCCCACACACCCACACTCACACCTCCTAGCCTGGTGGTATTTATTAGGAGGGAGCAAAAGCAAAGTTTTCTCTAACCTCAAGTCCTGGAGTCATGTTAAACTTTCAGCTAAATAAGTTTTTTCCCCAGTGGATTCAAAGCTTGAAGATGTGATTTTGAACAGTTCGAAGCCAAGTAAAGAGTCTCTTACAGGAGATTGTATATAAAATGTCACTGTACGTTGTTGCTGATTGTGTGATTTTGGGGTTTTGAAGTATGTCTGACAACAGCACTTCCAAAATCTTCAGCATCCTAAAATATCTCTCATGGTCGCAGGGACTATTTCATGCACAAGACTAAAGGTAAATATTTTGAAGTCTGTGTCTTTGTGGAAGTATCATAGAAGAGGAGGAGGTTGGAAATCCTGACCACAGAGAGGAAGGGTCAGTTGCCTTCTTCATGTTCCACACTGTGCCTGTTTTGTAGCACCAACACCAAGTTAACTGGTTGTTAGCGTAAGCTCAGGGATATCTCTGCTATATTAAAATAATTACTCAGGCATACAGCATATATATAGCTGGTGATACAGCCAAAATGACTCTTACAGACACTGCAGGATCAGTACTGGAAGTAAGGATAACTAATCTATCAAATGATTTTGGGAAACAGAATGGATCTTCCTTTTGCTGCTTCAGAAGGGTAAAATTGTTGAGGTATTTAACCCTTTTCCAAGTGTCTTAACCGCCTCTCTGTCAAAAGCAATGGCAAAAATCCCAACTGATTTCAGTACTGCAGGATGAAACTCCAGGTGCTGCAGGGCAATTGCATACTCAATGCAAAGAATTTGGGGGTTTTAAACTGGGAAAAAGTGTCTTTAATTTAGATTCTATATAATAATTTTTATCAGAGCTTTAATTTGGTTAAGTTTAATCAGGTAGCTATTGTATAATTTAAATAGCTGATGATTATTATTTGATAATAGCAACTTACATTTATATAGTGCTGTATATCTCAAAGGGATCTCAGAGGACTTTAAAGACTCAACAATAAAATACACAAAAAAGTAAATATTAATGACAGCTACACTATTACTAGAAGAAATAAGGATATTAAATATCTGTCATTTTGTGTCTTTCTTCTGCTCTCATTTGGATTCATTAGCCAAGCTCACTCAGAGTGCAAATGGATTATTAGTGATTTTGACATATTTGATGTAAGACATTTTCAGTACAGGTATTGCAGTGAGAATGGAAAAGGGTAAAAAAGGGTAAAAAATACCCTTCTGATGTTGCCTACAAAATCAGCTTCACTCATGCAGGTCACTTAAGAGGGTTATTATTTTTGAACTCTGTTGAGCTCACTTGGATTCATTCATCTCTTGTTTGGGTGGTGGTTGTACTGTGCTAAGCTCTGTGAGACTGGTTCTGTGTTAAATGGGAGGAGACTAAACAGATTATCTTTCAAATGCCACATGCCTACAACATCAGAGTGGGAAGTCATATAGTGCATTGTACAACCTGTGCTTTTTCCCTGTGTAAGCCTTGCAAAAGTTTCAACTTCAACCCTGTTACTGCCATTCTTGGGTTATCACTGTTAACACCTCACTGAGGTGAGCAGAGCAGTTTACACCTCTCAAGTTGCTTTTCCAGCCTTGTATAGGTTCAAGTTCGAATTTCTTCACAGAAAGAGTTGTTGAGCATGGGAATAGGCTGTTCAGAGAAGTGGTTGAGTTCTACCCCTGGAGGTATTTAAAAGACATGTAGATGTGGCAGTGCTCAGGGTTGCAGTTTAGTGGTGGACTTTGGTAGTGTTAGATCACTGAGTCCAGCTATTAACCATAAGGCTTTTCCAACCTTAATGATTCTATGGTTCTGAGTGTCTAGCTTTGCACTTTCTTTCCTTAAATGCATACTGTCAATGCTGGAGAAAAAGATAAAAGTTTGAGGGTTGTTAATATGTTCTATTGTAGCATCTCAGGAAGAAGTATCTTAAAACTCTAGGTGGAAACAGGAAAATCCACTGCAGCAGGCACTTCGTGGACAACTTGCGTGAAGACAGTGCCTGCCTTTGACAGATTGCTGTCTAGGGCTTGAAAAACATAAAATTGAGAATCCCAGGATTGTTTGGGAGGGTGTTTGCTGGAGTGATGGGACTACTTCCAGAATAAAGTCTTGCTGATCACCAAAATAGAAGAAGGAAGGCAGATGCTGATTTTTGTGGATGGTTAATATAGACGGCTTGCTTTGTTTTGATTTTTTTTCTTTTCCGTTGTATAATAAATTCCAGATGAACTTCAGATTTTCAGAACCCCCTGAAATCCTTTTGAGTTATAAAGTTTTTTCAACTGTTGAGACAAGTTGTTTGTTTGCACTTAAAGATATACTGCTACTAAACATAAATTAGGGTTGTCAGAGTTCTTACCTATAGAGATGCTTTTCAGTTTCTGAAAATATTAATTTTCCTGGAGTTTTGGCCACAACATATTTTTTATTCTTAAAATCATAATTCTTTCTCAATCTCAAAGCTTTTCTTTAGTTTCTGTTTTGACACTCTTGATTGTTGTGTGAAAGGTGTTTGCTGATACTGCCTTGTTTTTCAGATTTGTAATGAAGCATGAGGGTTTTTTACATTTTGTGGTGAAAGCTTTGCATGGGTCTTACTGTAAATCTCTCACAATAGCTTTAATTTGTTTATTTCTGGGAGATAGAAGAAAGGGAAATGGTGACTTACAGAGAAGCTTTCTACTCTATTTCCTCTATGCAGCAGATGATAATTCTCAAGTACAAATGCTGCTGCAGCCAAGACATTAAGCTGTAAGTTTTGGTCATAGGCGCATGCACTTTCTGAAGTTCCCTAACAAAGTGTTTAGTATCATATCTTTCTGATCCCACTTCAGCCAAGCATTGGTAATTAAAACCCATGTAACTCCTAGGGAAATGCTGCAAGTAATGCTATAATAATATGTTGGCTAATAATAATTTTACTTGTGATCATTAAATCTTGGAATAGGACCCTAGTCTTTTCATTCATCAGTGATACACAAACTAGTAGAAGAATGTTAATTGGACAGTGTTTTGTGTGTTATGCTATATTCAACGCAACCCTGTTATAAATGCACATATATAAAAAACAAATTCACCTTTTATATGGAAAGGTGTAGCTTTTGGTTTACTGCTCCACATCATTGTAAGGAATTTCCCTCCTGTTCTCGTTAAAGTTGCCTTATATTTTGAAAAGTCTGGGTAGATCCTATTACAAAAGAATCCAGACAACGACATCCTCTTCTCCAAAAGGAAATTGGTGTTCTCCCTTGGAGGGACTTTTAAAAATTATTTTATCTTTTATGAACTTGCTTTAAAGAAAAAAACTTTTAGTTTTATTAGTTAGAATTTAAGGACTGAATTTGCAATTGCTAATCAAAAGCTACCTCTGGGAGCAGCAACTAGCAGAACCTCTTGCTTCACTTTTTTAAACATATACCTCAAATAGATTTCCCTGGGTTACTAGTAGTAGCCCTCTCTTCTCTGTGCCTGAAGGCTGTCTACTAAAAAGTGAAAAGATGCATGCATGTGTGGGTGACAGAGATGTCACTGGGTGGATTTTGTGGAATAGAAATGAAAGGGAGGCTGGATGGAATAATTTTTTATTTGTAATAAAACCAGGTAATGTTCAAGTTATTTGAAATCCCAGTGGTAAGGGCTAAGGTACAATGTGATAATTGCAGTTATTTCAGAAGGAAGTAAGTAAATAAAAGGTAAGAAAGATTAGCTCAAGTCGAGCCTTTAATTTTTATTAAAGCTTGTGTTTTCAGAACAGAGGCAGAGGGTATCTGACATGAGGAATGTCAGTGCTCTAGTGAAAGTAGGCTTCTGAACGAAGATAGTCTGTGATAGTGAAAGCATGAAACTGTTAAAAAGAAACTGCCACTTTCACGCTGCTGTCACATACAAAACTCATGAGTTGAGCAATGAAGTACAGAAGAAGTCTCTGTTGTTTGCCCAAGAAGACAGTGCATGTATGCTAGTATAAATGGTTCTGGGTTTAGTTTTTATAGTGTTTGGTATCACTCTGTAAGATTCAAATGAGAGATGATCTAAATGAGAACATGAAAGTCATGGGATTTTGTTATGTAAACTTTTTTTCAAAATGCTTCTTCAAAACACCTTTAAAATATTGAAAAAACACATTAGAACTAATCTCAAGAATGGGAAACAATTGGGAATTATTATTACTGCAAATCCTATAAAGCATTTCCTTTGTATATTTATAGCATGCAGAAAATAAACAGAATAGCTAATTAGTGGTCTTGACTTAGAGCTCTCTGTTCCCTCCCCATATTGGATAAATCTCCTACTGATGGATCAAACATTTAATCAATCTACTAACATGGCCTTCAGCACTATAGTATCTGAGTGCCTCCCAGTGTTGGAACGCTCAATAATGCTTGGTTTTTCTCCAGTTACTCTGTGCTCCTTAATTTGATTTTGTTCTTAGTTACACTGATGTAAATCTAAAACTACTCCATTGATCTTGATGGAGTAAGCCAGCATTTATGAGCCTGAAGATCAGAATCTAACCTTCCTCCTGCAATTCCCTAGCTATTCTCAAATTATACTAATAATATTTCTTGGAGTTATTAATCTGCTCTCTCATTTATTCTCCCTGTTCCTGCTTCATCTTTTTTTTTTTCAGCTGCTTTGGGTATGATCCAAAGTCCACTGAAATTGCTGTCAGTCTTTCTATTGATTTCAGCTGACTGTGGTTCAGTTTCCCATTTGCCTCTCTCTCTCTTTCTCCTTTTTTCCCCTCTGTAGGCCTTGAAGATTACTGTGTGAGTTTGTGTCTGTCTAAGTAGAGAATTCTAATTAATTAAAGTTACATGTATTCCTACAGTTCTGTGAATAAGCACCTTGCTGTACTGGGATCCTAATCCCCATCTTTTCCTTAATACCCAAATTAAGGAAGGAAGGAAATAGAGTATTTCCTTGCTTCTCTCAGTTTAGTTTTCCTGTAGTGAGATCCCCCCTTTCCTCCTCGTGCTGCAGGTCTTGCTCTAAGGTTCAGCATCTCATATTTTAGGGAGACCTTTGCTAAGGACCTGACCTGAATTTGTAGAAAAATGATTGGAGAAACCTCACTTATTTCCTTGAGGTTTTTTCTCAGGATAAAACTGAATGTGAAAAAAGTTTTGAATGAGATGGTTGTGGCTCTTCCTTTGATACATTTTTTTTCTTTTCTTTCTCTTCCCTGCCTTCAGTGTTGGAATCAGAAGAAAATAAAAAGAAGAGGAATTGAGAATTTAAGCTGTGAGACTTGGCAGGTAAGACATGTGTTTTCTTACTTACTGGCAAGGTGGTTCTTGGAGTGCTGGTGTGAGTTGGCAGCGGGCTGGCTCAGCTCTGGGAGATAAGGCTGGCCCATGACCTGCAGAGTCAGGTTGAGTTCTGTGTTCCTTCACAGCTTTTCTGCATAACCATGGGCAAGTGCTTCACTTTGTTGGTTTCTCACCTGCGATGAGGGCAGAACTGCTTCCTTGCCATGGAAGGGGTGGATTGAGAAATGCAATAGAGGCTGTGGAATAACAATCAGGAATAATAGGTGGCATCATGTACTTGAACAAAGTTGGCGAGTTCAGGGGTGACAACTGTTGTTTGCATTACTTCAAGGAATGCTTTACTAAGGTACTTGTGTGATATCTGTAACTTTGCTGCGCTCTCTTCTTTGAAGACTCATTTGATTACTTTAGTCTCATTTCCTCTTCTACATGGTTTTTAAACAGGGTGGAGGTGGAATGCAGTATAATCAAGACACAACACTCGCTCTCATATAAAAACTGCTGGAAGGACAATAGCAACTTTGGAAAGCCAGGCATTGCAGTTAAAACCTGCAGTTTCAAATACTGATCCAAGGGGCTTACTTGAGGTACATCTGGGGGCAAAAGCCACAACCAGGCTACCAGTTTTCAAATCTTCCTCTGAATCTTGAAGTGCCAGAGTGCTTTTTTTCAGAGGAAGACCTTGAAGAATTCGAAAAATAATGTTCCTTAACCTTTTTCTTGGAAAAAGTTGTACTGTTTCCAAAATGCTCAGCCTGTGGCTGTCATGTATCATAGATAAATCAGCCAAAATGGCAAAATATTGGTGGGGTATGAACAACTGCAGGTAGTTGCTTAATAGCTTGTGTCAAGTAATCTTAATAACAGGTGTAGCTGCTGATCCCATCAATTATATAAATTGTCCTACAATCTTTTCTGGATTCTTACTGAGACAAAGCTATTGACACTTAAGTTATGCCTGAGTGAAACTGCAGTACGAGGCACTATGACTGTCTTAAAAAACAAAGTTTATCCAAGCAGGCAGTGACTGATGTATTTCTGCTTCTCTGCCTCTCTTCATAGCATGCTGTAGCAAGAATCCTTGATTTTCCTCTGCCTCCTATGAATTCATGAGAATACATTTAAATTTTAATATTCAGTATTCCAGAAGATGTAAATAGCACCAAAATAAGTATTGCCTCTTTGAAATTTCCTGCTGAGTCCACCTATCATGCTTTGTCTGACAGGGGGATAATAAGCTCTGTGGGCAGCGAGTGCCTCCCTTACTCATCTGCACAGCCTTTAGCGTAGCACTGTTGTACTGCTTTTTGGAGGGGGCTTTTAGCAACACATCACATGAGAAATACCTAACTCCTGTGGTTGAGAGTTTGCAGGCACATAGAGCAAGCTTGGCTCAAACTCAGAGGTCAAAAGAAGTTCATGGCTGATAAGAGAATAAATCATTTTCTAATCTGAAATAATTTGGTCCCTAGCACTTACAAGAAGACTTATCAATGCTAACTAAATGGCAGCATTGTAAAAACATATTTTCAATTGCAAAACTTTTGGTCTGAGAATGAAGTATTTGTGTTTTCACTGTGTATGTCACTAATAGACCTCTAAGAAGCTGTACATGAAGATGATTAGGGATGAGTTGTTTGGTTTGAAAAAAATTATCTTCTGGATTTGGATGTTTCTGTTATTTTAATTCGTGAGTGCTTTCTTGGTTTCTTGAAATTTTCAAAACCATATATTGGCATCTGTTTCTTGCTGTGAAGTTACGTCATCTCCAAGCAAACCAGTGAAATGCATCAGGCTGTCTCCTTATGTGTGCTGGGTCATATGTTCAGTATTAAAGCTCAGTTTCTGTGCTATTTCATAACAGTTTAGTTGTCTGCTAGGAACTGGTAGTTAAAGTATGGCAGACTTGACATAACTCTTCAGGCTCAGCCTCTGTTGCCACTGCCTTTGATCAGGATACATTCAACTCTCAAATTTTTATAATTATTTTTTTTCCCATGTACTCCTTTTACTCCTTACTACATAGCTGTGCCCTTCCATACAACATGAATAGTGAGTGATTTCTTCTTACAGTTCCTTAGCATATAACCATTATGTTACTGTAAACTGATCAAATTTGGACTGTAAGTGCCAGTATGAATAGAAAGACATGGTTTTCCCTGCAAAGAGTTTGCAGTTAGTAATAACAAGTGACATGAAAAGGTGGAGAAGACAACTGTCAAATACAGCATGTTCATTTATATACAAATATATATATAGACATATATATCCTTGTTTATCCCTGCAGTTTAATATCATATTAAAAAAGAATGACCGAAGAAAAATTAATCTCTAAAAAAATTTGAACCATGTGGCAGAACTTGCCTTACTGATGAAAATGAAAAGCAGAGATCGAAAGAGGGGGGATATTGGTATTTTTTTGGGTTGGTTGTCTTAGTCATTAAAAAAAAATTATTCACCCTTTTCCCAAATAAAGTTAGAATTTTTATGACTCCCCTCTATATGATTTTGATGAGAAAGAGTGGGTATTGGTACAGTTGCAGAAACTTCCTCCACACAGATGTGGTAAAGCATGTTAAATCTGTAGTCTGCAATTTGGACACCCATTGTAGGCTGGAGAGCGTAGTTCTATGAAACAATGAGAAGTCTGAGGTTGCACACACACCTCAGATCTTGCTTCTAGTTTAGTAAATTCTCATTATACTCCATTCTCTGTTCTAGATCTGGTTTTGGTCAACCTGAGAATTTGAGTCTGTGTGGCGATGTTGTGAAGTGGGCTGGGAGAAATTGCTGTTACTGTATTACTTCCCCTCCAAAAAGGTCTCAAAATGAAACCAACTGCTAAATTGGTAATCTGCAAGCTCACAATATTTGCATACATTTCTGAGTGTGGCTGTGAGAGGGAGGGAGCCACTGTTCTTGTACAACATTTGGTTTCTGTGTCATCCTCAGCTTTGAGATTTGAATCTTTTATTTGCATGGAGGCTCTAGTTATGGTTTGTTTTGTGCTAGTTTTTATAACCAGGGCTTGTTCACAAGAGTGGTTTGTGAGTGCATACCTCTGTGATTGAATATTTGACTCACCAGCTGTAAAGGAGAAAATCCAAACATATTGTGATGTTTCATTGGAGATTTCATTTTTGAGGGTGATTGCTGTTATGTCTTTGTGGATTTCAACTGCAGGAACAGTCACCTAAAAGAAGGAATTAGGATGAATGTATTGCACTGAAGAGACTTAGGATAAAGTTCTTGTCCTTTCATTTTGCACCCAACAGTATCTCAGGTAACTGAGTATTAGTGGAGACTATTCACAGATTATACAAGCTAAAATAATGTACATCCTCCACTGATTTATCCATGAAAATCGGACCAAACAGGAAAGGATAACTAAAGAAGCTGAGTGCACCTGAAAACGTGTGAAATGTCCTCTCACATAACCCATTCTGACAAACAGAAACTATTGGCTTAAGTTTCTCTTCTTTAAAAAGTTTCAATGCAACCAAGACCAGATATTTTTAAAGTAATCCTGATGGGTTTGAGTATCACATTTTGCGGGATGGGTGGAGATCTCTTGCCTAAGGATCACAAGCAATGAAAATCACATGTGTCTAAGGAACAGCAGAGTAGATGACTGATCAGATGTGACCTCTTGCTAAAAGCAGTGTTGCTAAGGAAGCTGAGATGACATTGAGAGTGAGAAGGTGTCACTAGAGTCTTGGCGAAATTAAATGAAATGAGCAAGTTGGTTTTTATATGCGTCCTGTACATGAGTACACTTTAGGTGCATTATTTTCTTTCTGAAAACCGGTTAATGGGAGTGAATCAGTGTTAAAAGCTCCAGTATTTCGTTCAGACTTCCCAGTGGGAAGTCCTGTCACTGCAGTCCTGGTCTGCAGGATCTCACCAGCCCTGGTGTATTTGGGCCCACTGAAGGTCAGGGTTTCTGAAAAGCTTTGCCTTTCTTCGGCTTTGAGGCTTATGTGTGGGTGTTAACTTCTTGTCCTTCTTTTTTTTTTTTTTTTTTTTTTTTTTTAAAGGGGAATGCTCTTTATTTAGGAAAAATGAATTAGTCAATGTGATAAATGAAGAGCCTTACCTGGCCTTCTATCTTTCTGTGCATGTTTAATTATGCTGCTTTCCACGGGAAGGTGTTGGTCCAGCTTACCTGGAAGCAACATGCCTCTGGACTGTTTTTCAAAGGTGATGAGTAAGTCTCCTTCTTAAAGCTGACATGGTGTTGTGGGCACCTCAGAACTTGTCAAAATCATCTAATGAGCATTTTTAAATGGTTTTCTTTAAGCATCATTTAAATGCTTAAAGCATTTAAATGATTCCAGCAATTATCAGCTTTCAGGAGGTGTTAAGCTTCTCTAAAATACAGGGTCAATGCAATGGTCAAATCCTGCTTTCTCTCTGGCCAATATTGCGATCTTTTACAAAATTCCAGAAGGTTTTTCCTCCTTTTCTACTTCCAGTAAGATACCTGTTCAACAGAGAAAAGAGACCACCTTATTTATCAAATTCAGTTCTGAAGTGTAAGTAGAATTTGTGGTGTTTGCTCATGTGAAAAATCATAGGTTTTCATTTCTAGGGTTTTAATCACTTAAAAAAAATTATGTTAAACACAGAGGAATCTAACCATGTGAATAAGTAAGCACATACAAGCGTAGAAAGATTTAATCAAGCAAATTAACTTGCATAATGGAAGGATGTGAGAATGTGGATGCACATGCTTTTCACATAAAAAACTTGGTGGTGATGGAAAGAGTGACCAAACCAAGCTTCAAACCCTGCTCCCATGGGGCAGATAGGACCTGCAACCAAGGCTTATAGCTGCGGCCACTGGTGCAGGCATATGTTTGCTCCACAGCTTCTCCAGAAGGAGAGCCTCAGATTTCAGTGCCTACACTTGTGGATCAAAGTGCATTTAGACTGTGGCTTCCTCTGAGAGGAAGCAAGATCTACCAGAAAGTTATCTGGATGATTTGTGTTGGTTATCCACCGCATAAACTCGCCAGTAGCTCACAGTTGTTATACCATTTCCTGATATGGCATGAAGAGCATCCAAGGTTGAGTGCAAGAGAAGAAGAGCAGAGAAATATTGGGCAACAGCTTACAAAATATTTTCCTGTCAGAAGACATGATATCAAGTGAAATATTAGTAAAAGGGATTTCAGATTTGGTTGCTGCTGCTGCTGTTGTAAGCACAATTATAAGCTTTCCAGATTAAGTCTGACCTATCGTCCTGAAATACCATTGCCAGTTATCATTAGGAAACCAAGTGTTGGTAACATACTCAAATGCACAGCAGACTTCTGGCTCTTCAGTATCTGGACCAGCTCCCAATGTTAGGAACAGGAGTCAAATGGCCATCCTTTCTCCTGTGTTAACACACACCCTGCCATTAGCAGTCTGAAGGCAATTTTAATAAAATACATAGCCCTGCTGAGCTGGTCTCAGAAGATAAATAAGCAGTGTAGAAAAGAAGCTTTTGTTTAAAAGTAATTATTTAAACTATGCATTACAGGTAATTTTCCTTTACCAGTAAGAAAATGCTATCAGAATTTCAATAATAGCTTTGTGTTACTTATCTAGATAACACGATATTGTCATTTCCAGGAGCCTAAAATGCTGTTTTATTTTCATTTGTGTCAAATATAAGGGTAAATGAGACCTGAATATATATATTAAAAAAAACCCATGGGCTTTGTGTAATTTTCTGAGAGCAGTATTTTGTTTTCCAACCTTTTATAGTAAAATAACAATCTAATGATAGTTTCATAAAGTGTGGACTTCAAACAGTAGGGTGAGGAGCATCTTCTTATTTTCTGTTTTGTGTAAATATGCTATATTTCACAGCTGACAGAAGACACAATTTTTTTTAAGAGGTTTGTCAACAATAACTGTAACAGCATGGTAATTTTATAATGTACATGCAGACGTAGCCAAACACTAAGTGCTTCAACCCATATATAGCTAAGAAAAAGCAGAGGTGGTGTTTTTTACCCAAGAGATTTTTCACTTTCAGAGACTAAATTAAAAACTTAGCCTCTATGTTTCTTCCTCTCAGCATTGTTTCTACAGTGCACACCTCTCTAATGATCACAAAATAGTTTGTTATGAGGAAGATGAAGCAACTAAGGGAGGAAAGCAACTATTTTTTTCTTTTCTTGAAGAAGTACCATCTCAGCATCAGGCCTTTACCTGAGGGGCATTTTATTTCAATGAAAACTTTTACATTATTTTTATTGTTATTACAGATATTTGTACACGTTCTATTTCACTTATGGGTGAGGAAGGGGTTGCTGCTTTGAGAGTTGACAGTCTGAAGCCCTGATTGTGCAGCTGAGTCCATGTGGGGTTGTCCCCTGTGGTGCTTGGCTGCAGCCTTGTTTTCTAGCCAAGAGCTCTATGGTGTGCTTTGGCTTCAAAAAGTAAGGCAAGAAAGATACATGAGTGCATTAAGGGAAGTTTTCGACCAGAATGTAGGCCTAAATTCTGCCTTATTCCTAACCTACTGTTGTTTTATTGGATGACTCTAGGCCTTTAGAAATGCCTAACCAGTTGAAAGTGGAGGCACAGGGATTAGGTGGATTTTTAGATCATTTACATCTGGCCATAGTCTGTCTGCACCGGAGTTTCCAATTACCCCATATAGAGAAAATAGCATTTCCTTACTTCAGCAAAGATTTGTGACGATCAATGTGGTTGAGATTGTGACAGTAGGATATATCTGTAACTTACATAGGTAATAGATCAACTTAAATACTTTTAATAAAAGCGGGCACAATAATTCATTGCTCCATCACAGGGATATTGTGATGCTTAGTGTTTGTGATCTATGTGAAAAGGGTTGAGATCTTTTGATTAAAAAGTGATATTGCTGTAGCTTTGTGAATTATGAGCATGCCTGCTTCCACGCTGAGTTTACTTCTTGACCTAGCTGTGGTGAGCAAAAATTGTTGCTCCCCTCTGGAAAGTTTCACCCATTTCAAGTCATGCTGTCCCTCACTCGGCTTTTTCCCATTTCTGCTGTTCGTGGAGAAGGATGCTGCCGAGGTGGAGGGCAGAGCAGGCAGCAGATACTAGGCAGGGGTCTTGCTAACAAAAAGACCGTCCGATAACAAGGTACTGCTGTGACTTGGAACTGACAGGCAGAAATCAAAATGCCACCCCTTGGCTGTGGAAAGAGCTAAAGATTTGTCTCCAGCAAGTGACAGGCGCCAAGGTACTGTCGCCCATTTTCTAATTTTAGCAGGAAGGCTGGCAGGGATCTTACCTAGACAGACAAGTGCTGTATCTGCCTGGGCCGATCTGCTGCTGCAGGTCCTGTTCCAAATTGCTCGGCTCGATGCCTCCCTGACTTTTGGGAGGTGGTGTGCTGGCGGGAAGGAGAGGGGAAACCCCTACCCTTTTCTCAGAAGGCTTGTGAAAGTTTTGAGCCTGCTTCAAGACAGTAGAACTTGTACCTTATACTAGCTGTCTGAAACAAAGTGTTTGTAGGAATTTTATAGTAACTCAGTGGTTGATTTACAAAGCCTGATTGAAGTGTCTGACTGTCGCACACGTATGAGAAGCTTCTGTGTGTCCTCTCACCTGGTGACTTTGGTGTGGTTCCAGTACAAAAGCAGAAGTGGTTTATAGGGAGTTCACCAAAGGGGAAAGAGAGCAGGTCTTCCACCTTCCAAAGTGACTGGGGCTTGTGTGATCATTATTTGTGTCAAATTGCTCTGGTTTTGACTTTTGGCTTTGGAAATAAGTTTCTAGGAAAGATATGAAGGAGTCTGAAATAGTTTTTTGACTCCTCCTTTCTTTCATTCACAAGTCACCTTCACAGCTGTGCTCTGCGATGAATTCTCCTCTGCTTCTAGCAGAGTGTAATAATACTCACAGTATTGCTAGGAACTTCTACAGTAGGGAGCTGGTTGTCGTTTCCAGGTTGGCCTTTGTTGGTACTCTAACCATTTCAATGGTCTTGGAGCCCTTTAGAAAGGGAGGTGTGGTACAGTATACCTGGTTTTCCCTTGAAGAACCCAAGGCACGAGAACAAAGTGCTAGAAGGTTTTAGCAGCATATTCAGGAGTCAAAGTCTCCTTCTGGTGTGTGGCTTGGTGACACACATGCCCACACTCACTGGAGGCTGCCTGAAGAAAGGGGCAGCCGTGTTCTGCTAGCCTTCTGCCCTGGCCATATACTCCTGTGGCTTCCCTTTATCTGGTGCTGCGCTTTTCTACCCCACTGTTAGCCCAACCGGAAAGTTAAGCAGGCAGAAAACTGACTTTAGGAAACAGTAAAGCATTTTTGATGGGGGTTTAGCTCTCTGAGCTAGTTCCTTGTGAGCTCAGACAAATGCCAACAAGGCACTGTTTTAGTAAGGTCTTAAAAAGCAAACACAGAGTGATCCGTCAGATTTTGGAAGTATCTGTAAGGACACTGCAGCTGATAGTGTAGCTGTACTTTTCTTCAAATAGCCCATATTTACATATGATCTTAAATTGAAGAGAGCCTATTGGCATATATTATTACTGCACTATTAACACTAGATTTTATCAATGTGTTTTTCATTCTTGTAATAACAGCATGGCCAGTATTAAGCTATTCTGGACATTACATAATAATTGGGAGGGTCCTTTTGTCAAACAAGGCTGGAGATGACCGATACAGAAGAGCTGATATTTATTGCATATTGTTAAAGAGTATTTTCACCATTTCCACTAAAAGCTATACTTGCTCCAAACACATCTTGTTTGATGGAGGGTAAGTTCTACCATTTTGAGAGGGGTAGTTTTTATTCATAATTGTGAATGTGTTTAGCCACATGAGGCTGTCAATCAGTAAGATGAAAGCCCAGTAGGATTATTTCTGTAAGTGGCCAATTTCCCGCCCCTTCCCTCCAAATCAAGGACAGATGAAAGGTCATGATTAAAACAGTGATTTTTTATTTTTTATTTTTGCTCCCTAAATTGTAAGTAACAGTTTGCAACTGTTTTTTTACCAAGATGTCAAAACTGTATTTTCTCTTGGGGAAAAGGGGGAGGAAGAAAATTATAAGTTCTTGAAAATGCTGTCAATTTTCCAAATGGTTGTGTTGAAATTTATTTTAATTATTGTACTTGTGTCAGTTCTTAGCAGGGGTAAAAAGGGGGGAAATAATTCAGTACAGTATTACACAGCTATGGATTAAACAATTAATGGTGAACCTCTGTATCCTATTAGTATATTTGAATTAATTATTTCAACAAATTGTTTTATAAGCCAGTGACTAGTGGATTTAACCATTTATTTTGTAGTCAAAACAAAACAGAAAAATAATTGCCTTGCTGGAGCACATCTTTATGTGTATGAATCTATCCAAGGAATTAACCTGAGAGTTAAATAATGCAGAATATCATTAGGAAGCTATTTTGGTTTTCTTATGTGTGGTCAAGGAACAAACTGTTTGGGAGGGTTTTGGCATCTAAAGTCTGGTGATCTTTGCAACAGCTACCATCCCTAAAAGTGTTGAGGACTTCGGTACAATCAGAATTTCCCTGGAAAATGTCTCAGTTGGCATTGTATGTGGTGTTCTTCTCTCAAATATGTGCTAACCACTCATCAGTCAGAAATAACATTTCTTGACTGCTTGTGACATGTAGATAATTGCCAAAGTAAATACTTTTATGAGCAATTTGTGGGCTCAATTTTGTGTGTCATCTATTAACAATGACCAAATATAAAGACATTCTCAAGAAGTATGATAGGGTAAATTATCTAAGCACATGATATCACTGCTTCTCTTTGCAGTTCACATTAGAAGTGTTAGGACCCTCATGATACCTTCATGAAATTTGGGCCAGACGTATCTTCATAAATGTTATTTATGTTAAATATTTTCTTCTCAAATTAGGCATGAAACCAAGACACTGTATTTCTCTGTCGTTAGGTAACACATTTATCTTGATAAAGAAGGTAAAATGGGTAATATCCTAATCTCAATAGCTTCTGGTTTTCCATTTAGTGTTTTTTTTCCGCAACTGTATGATTTCCTTTTTGTCTTGAAGAATCCTGTGTTTTTGGTAACGTGATAAAATGTGTGTCATCTTCCACCACCAAAAGGGATATGTAGTCAGATACTTACTCCGTCACTGATGATATGAGTGGTACAAGTAATACTGGGTGATTTCAGCCATCTTTACACTACTATACAGTTAATCCACAAATTTGGTAATGCACAGGGCCCATGAATTAGGTAGAGTTGACTAAAGAATGGACAGTGGAGCGAGTAATTTCTGGGCATAGTTTATAACTGCTGAAGACCTCTCAAAGAAATGTCCTATGGATGATATATTTGTAGTTTATATGACCTTTTTTTGCCATTTTCTTTCATTCTTTTATGCTGACCTGTTGCAAGTTTTACACTTAAATGAAGAGCTTCTGATTTTTTTCATGTGAGTAGATGAGCAGAAGGTGATGGTGCCACCCTCCTTGCAAACTTTGAGATTGGCTAAGAAAATGTACTATTGTTTCTGGTTGTGGCTTGGCTTTTTTCTTTTTTTTAATTTTCTGTAAGTATGCAAATACTTCTTTGGTAGTCTATTTAAATTACAGGCAAGATGCTGAAAGAGCCTCCTTGAGTGTCTGTAGTGGTTGGTGGAACTGACTGTATTCTGCTGCACTTCTGCTGCATACTGTTCTCTTTCTGCATCTGGGTGAGTCACATAAATATCTAGTGCCGAGCTGTAGGACTAAGAGTGTAGCATGAGATATCAATTCTCAGGATTTCTTCAAAGCATCGAGGGTGTTGATGTTGCATGTGTGTGTTACTGTGAGCTGTTTATCATTGGGTGCATTGCTGGGAAGGAGGGGTAGAAGCAGAGGTATTGCCCAGGCTGGTTATGAAGAAGGGTGCTTTGTTGTTTCTTCTCTTACTTTGGTAGCCTGTATTCACTAAAAATAAGATGTTTCTTGGTTTAGCTCTTTTAAACTTGATTTTTTTGTTGATCTCTTTTCAAATGGCAGAATGATATTGGGATGCGAAAAGGGGCAGACTTGGCTGCCAGCTGAGGGAAATATTTCAGGGGTCCTAACTTTCCATTGTACATACATAGTGCAAGCTAAAGGTCTGCAAGACAATTGTTGTGAAGAAAAACACATGGATACTGTGTTGGGAGCATTTGCAGGGTGTGCCTGTATAAAAATATATACAGTAGGCCATTTAAAGGATGAAAAGGCGTGGAAAAAAAGTGAATTTTTACATGCATAACCCTTTCCTTCTCTTTTGCTGTATGAGAGAAAAAGAGACGATTTGTTTCAGAACCTGTTCTGAAACTCTGTAAAATGATTTATAGGCGAGGTGTGCTGTATACAAGAGCTTTTACTGGCTGCCCTGCCAATGAATTAGGGCCCTATTCTACACCAGAAAAAAAAAAAAAATCAAAATAATGTTAGCACTTTCTTTGCAGCCGTCCCAGGCTTCTGTGGTGCGGAAGTCAAATGTAAATTCTGTCTGAATTGGACCCTTATGGAAGCGGTGTTCAAACAGCCTATGAGAAGAGAAACCATTCAAGTTGTTGGCCTCTGCGTGCTTCAGAGTCCTTCCATCATTGCTATAATTCTCTGAAAGCAAACTAATAAAACTTCCTATTGACTTACGCTTGTGTGTGCTTTGAGCAGTTATTTGCAGTCTACCATCAGCAGATTAAAAATCAATTAAAATCCATAGAAACAGCCAAAGTTACATACTCCTCTTTGCTGGTAAAGATTTTTTTGAAAGATTTTACATTAATACTTGCTGCTTGGTATTACAGAAGATAATGAATCAAATTTAGGCAAAGTCTATGTACCTTTAACTCCACAGATGTGTGCATCTTTAACTTTACAGAAGCCCTGCTAAGAAGCTCTTATCCTCTCTGCCTCTTGCCCCCTGTAGGAATAAGAGAATTTATGCAATTCATTTAACTGAAATGAGATGTTGAAAGCCCTTCAATACTATCATGATGGATGCTATTGCGAATGTGTAGGGAAACAATAATGATAAAATGATAAGTTTAATACCAGTACATTAGAATGGAAAGTGAATTTTAGTACCACTAACACATTAAAATAAAGGAGACTTTCATTTGTATTCCTGATTTTCCATGGAAGCCCCACAGATTAATTTGGTTCCATGCCACAATTCAGATGCGGTCTGCATGGTCTCAGGGAGGCGGTACTGGGCAGGAATTGTAGAGACCTAGTTCTGCCATTGACCTGCTCTGGGGGATTTCAGAGTGTGTGGGGTTTGGTTTTCTTCTTGAGTTTCCTCTCCATCTGTTTGCTTCCCATTCTTTTGTGAGTCTAGTCTGTTTATATGATTAAACTCTTAAACATAGTGCTTCTTTTTCATTTCTTTGTAGGTATCTGCTCCAAAGACTAGAACAAGTATCATGACTATTCAGTGGCATAATAACATTATTCATATGTAGACTAGAAGGATGTAATCTACATTTCTAATTACTGTTTTTATTCATCCTTTCTGTTTCATATCTTAGTGCAACTTTTATCTTAAACAAAATTTACAGCAACTAAAGAAGCCATGACTTCAGGGCACTACAGTGTTATTCAGGTATCAACCACAAAAGGCAGTGCTGATTAGCAAGACTGAAAGCCCACTGAAAAATTGGGGGAGTGAAGGGGAAAGGCATAATTAAGGTAACTTGTGCAACCTTAATTTAGTTCTCCTGTGGGTGTGTATGTTGGTAGACTGCTCTATTTGATACAGCACAAGATTCTCTTGATGGGAAACTGCAGAAAAGCCAGAAAGGAGTTGCTTTATTAGAAAGGAGTCTGAATAACGCAGAGTAAAAAAGGCCCTGCTTTTACAACAAATGCTGAAAATAAACAAAATATGAAATGACTGTTTGTTAAGCAAGCAGAATATATCCTGTCGGTGACATTTTAGATAAAAAAACTTGACATTTATAGACTACCATGATGCACATGCACAGGACAAGTGAATTAATATCTCACAGTCAAATCCCGCAGTTCTCTCTTTCAGTACTTCACTTTGCAACATG